>CAJNOQ010004555.1:0-17238 GCA_905250885.1 Didymodactylos carnosus | reverse complement strand
CTTCTATTTTGAAACGGATAGTGGTAATTCCTATTGTCATTTACAACGCTCAGCGTTGCTGTAAGCGTGTGCTTGTTTAAAGTAACTGAACATATTCCCGCATGAGTATCAAGTTTGGCTAGAATTACTTCCTATGCATTAAATCTGTTTTGCACAAACATGTCCTCCATCTACAGCAGGTCGCGCTATGCATTGTACAAAAGTGTCGCTCCAAAAAATATTCTTTGTCTAGTCTAAATCCATTATTGGCCGATTTTATTCAACGTCAAACATTGATTTGGCAGAGGTTTAGTTGGAAAAATGAAATGGCGGAAAACAAACAGGTGTTCAGTTCAGTTACTAAACTTCATTTTCTCATCTCATCTTTATTGGAAGAACTTAGGCGTTGAATGTATTTTTACTCATTCACGATTTTTGCTATTTTTTTGTCTCACTGTTGATGCACGACCGACTATTTGAGTACTTAAACAAATAGTCGTTTCATGCCAGTTTCTTGAGAGCTGATAGTTGACTAGATCTTAAAATTAATCAGGTAAAGTAGTGATAACTTGAAGATTGGTGATAGAAGAAATCCAGCAGACATCTCCGTTTTTATGGTGATGGAACAAGGAAGTTCTTATGCAAAAATTACTTATTAAGCAGTTGGTTGAAAATAAAATGTTACGTTTTATTTACAGCACTCAAGTGGTCGGAGAGGTATTACACATTCTTAGTTTCTCGTAGATTGAGAATTTTTATTTTACTTCCAGATCTCAAGATGTTTATTCGCGGTATAAAGCGTCGAAAGTTGATGTCCGCGTTAGGAATGACTGGTGATAATGCGATGGGTTTTAATAATGATGATGATCTATCCAATCAAGCTGACTCAAGTATCGATGGTGTAGGTGGTAGTGAATTTGATGAAGATTCTATGCACGGTGCAAATAATTCTATGAGTAATTCATCCTTTGCTCAATCACATTTTAACACACGAGATTTTGCACCCGAACGTCCGCGACGACAAACAAAACAGCCTACCATTGCTGTAGAAGATAATAGTAATTTAATAGCCTGTCTAGAATATATCTATCGTATACTATCACGAAAAGATAAAGAAGGTTTTTTCCAGTTTCCAGTCACTGATCAATTGGCACCCGGTTACAGTCAAATTATTCGTCGACCAATGGACTTTTCAACACTAAAGAAAAAAATTCATCAAGAAGACTATCAAACTATTATGGATTTTCGTCTAGATTTTGAATTAATGTGTCAAAATGCGATGACGTATAATCGTCCGGAAACAATTTATTTTCAAGCAGCTAAAAAATTATTAACAGTCGGCACAAAATTAATGAGTAAAGATAAATTATTAAGTTTTAGAAGGAGTTTAGAATGTTTTGCACATTTAACAGAAAAAGAATTAGGGTTTAAAATTGAAAGTATATCTTGTTATATTTCTCAAACAACAACAATGCCCATGGCAGAGAATGAATCAGTTGTAGAACAACAATTGGTGAATACAGATCAACATATGAATAATGTCGGAGGAGAAGCAGATTATATGGAACAGCAAGTAACCAGTAACCATTTGTCGACAATTAGTATATCAGCCGCATGTTCACAAAGGAAACATAAGCATACACGATTACCAAAATACTATGAAAAATTAACAACATTAATAAATGATGAAGATGAAGACGAATTGTTGCCGGAAGAAATTCTTGCACAAGTAAGTGAACTGGGACAGGAGTTTTACCTGTGATCTAAAGTATTAGGAGACGCATGGGGGTTATCAGCTATCCCAGTACGTTATGACTTTACATTTCTTCTGTGTTCATAGTAAAAGAAATGAATTTTTGACTAGAAAGTCCTATAAGTCTATCTGCGGTTATTTTAGGCTCAACAAGCGGCTCAATGTGCACGAGAAAAATTGAGTTTACGCCATCCAGTATGTCAATATACTTTGTCTTGTCAGCGAGAAAATGGCACGACCACATTGCGTTTTATCAATCAGGATGATGGTGAACGAGAAAAACAGCAACATATAGCGAAACAATCGTTATTTAATCATAATTCTCCAACTCATCCAGTTTCATCACCGACAACAAACATCATCACCAACTCAGGAGCTCTACCCATAAACAGAATTTCATCTTTAATGAATAATGAATCATCCGTAACGTGTCGAACAATGACTATTGGCGAATTAAATAATGATGGTACGCAGATCGTTGCTAACGCACAACCAAATTATACTCGTACATCAACGATAATCAATGAAGTTGAAAAACGTAACCATTTATCACCTCGTTATTTTCTTGATTATGGACCGTTTAGTTCTCATGCTCCATCGTACGATTCATCATTTTCTTCTATAACAAAAGATGAATTAGATTTATTAATACATACATATGGCAGTGAATTTTCAGCAGCATATGCCGTTTCATTACTTGATTACGTCAAGGATTCAGGAGAATTAGCAATGGCCTATGTTGATCGATTGTTGAGTGTATTAACAAATGGTGAACATGAAAACTATGTTCTAAAAAAAAGACAACAGAAAGAACCGCTAAAAACTGAAATGAAGTCAGATGAAATGAATAAAAACGTAGTAGACAATGAACAAACAACATCGACGGGTGAGAAAAGTCGTTAAAAATAGCTCGTTTTAGATTTTAATGTTGTTTCTTTTCAGATGCATCTGTATCAGAAGCTTCCAACTTAGAATCAAACACTCTTCATTTATCCGATGGAATCCATTCATCTATGACAACAGTTGAAGTTAAGCAAGAAATGACGGATGAATCAACCTACGGTGAACATGCTGCTGGAATAGATATGAAACTCGATGAAACATCTAAATTATTAGTTACACTTCGTCAAGCGCAATATGATCGTTTAAGTCAACCAACGAATACAAATCATATTTTATCTAATTCAATACAACAACCACCAAATGAATATGAAATAGCACAAAAAGTATTGAGCCATTTGACAGATATGACTAAAGAAACAAAACCCGAATATGCTGTTGATCCACAAACGATAAGACAAACAATTGGTGTTGTTATTAAACAAGAACCAATAACAAATGTGGATCAACAAATATTAGACTTCGAAATAAAAACTCCCGAAACTGCTGAAAATAAAGATCGAGATGATAGTCTGATAAAATTTAATGATTCAGATCAATTTTTTCCATTTGAGTAATTTTTGTGTTTAGTTTAATGTAATTTTTAATCAAACTGGAACGTGTATTACTCCGTAATTATTTTGTTTCATCCGGTCTAGCTACGAGAAACGTGTATGAGAGATTATTGATAAAATTGAAAAATCTGTAGTCATAATCTATTTTGTTTATAATGTATACCGTGATATGAAAATATCACTATATAATTTTTCATTTTTATATTAATGTTTGACGAATCTCTCATTTGTTTGTTTTTGTTTTGCTTTCAGTTTTTCTTCTTGTTGCTGTATATATCTGAATATATATAAACGGACAGTGATTAGGTGGAGAATACGATTAACTTGCATCTCTACTATATTTTCGTTTTTTCTTTTAACATTGTCAGTGGACTATTATTTGCGCTGAGAAGTCCTATTATGAAAGTTTGCACAAATTTGCTTTTTTTTATTTTAGAAAATTAACAGTATAATTCACCAATCATTATATGTGTTGTTAAATGGAAATTTTACAAGTTAATGATTCAGGCAAGAGGTGTACGTTCCATTTTTTCGTAATATGAACAATTTTTTGATTGATAACTATTGTTAGAGTATGCCAAGAATTTAGGAGATTTTAGTCACTGTTAGTGTTGAAGCGAACGTAGATAAGTATGAGTAAATGATAAGATAAACTACTTTGAAACAGATATCACATCTTGCGAATGGTACATTCTGTTTATGCGCTTCTTATCATCATATTTTCATTATAATGTTTTATTTATTTCTTATCTATATTTGCATTAATCGATCTGTCCACGTAACGGTCTACTTACTTTTTCATAAGCCAGTCACATTTTGTCAAGATTGTAGTCTTGCAAGAGAAGGGCACATAGGTTGGAAGTGTCTCATTTTGAAGAGCAAGTATTTTTCTTTCAAATGGTGAGTGAACGACCACTACGTAATGATGTTGCGACTACGCATAGGCTTGAAACAGAATGTACCAGTCGCAAGATGTGATACCTGTTTCAAAGTAGTTTATCTTATCATCTACTCATACTTATCTACGTTCGCTTCATTATCATTTGAAAGAAAAATGTTTGCTCTTCAGAATGAGACGTTTCAAATCTCTGTGAAACCTTCTCTCGAAAAACTAAAACCTTGACAAAATGTGACTGACTTAAAGACAAGTAGATCATTACGTGGACAGATCGTAATTTCGTTTGTTATCAAAACTATCATTATATTACTTCTTATTAGGTATTAGAAGCGTTTAAACAAAGGATATGTGAGCTACTCAGCACAAACGATTATGCGATCATGATTAGTATGTAACAAACAGCTGACTAATGACTGAATGAACGTAAAATCGTGTCGTTCGATATGCGTTTACTCTTGTTTTTTCTAGCAATTCTACTTCACATTGCATCCAGTAAACGTAACTTGTTGAATGAATTAGCAAATAAAGTGAAGCACATACGTGATCATTAACTGGATCCTAAATAACTGACAAGTCGGAAGCGTCGAAAATGCATTTCTAACTTAAAGTATACAAATATTTTGAAGCGCATTGCAAAACTTGTCACTCAGTTTAAATTACTTTTGTCAGAGTTTTGTTGCATCTGTCGAAAGTGCAATAAATGTCGGTAACGAATAAAGACATGTTAAAAGCAACGCTAATGATGAAATATATGACTAGTTTTGGTAGCGGTTGTTCAATTAATGGGTTATCGAAAGCTCAATGAATCAAAAGTAGTTTTTGTCTATATTTGATCTTGTTCTTTTAGGTTATGACTATACTTCTTTCGTTTTGGATAAACTATCTTTCATTGATATTGCTACATTTTTTTCTAAAAAAAGAACTCAAAGGACTACTACGTGTAGTTGAAATTTTATTTCATTTAAGTTGAAGTCAACTGAACATTTGGTTTACTTTCAGTTCAGGCTCAAATGAATATTCTTTTATTCTAGATTTCAAAGATCTATACACTTGTTTAAATCATGTCATCAATGAGAGACACTCGTAGAACAGTTAAAGATGCTGTTAAAAATACTACATCACGTTCAATTCGTCTAGCACCATTTCGCTCAATGAAAGAATTTATTGGTGGCGACAAGTGGAATATTCCACCAGATTTTCAAAATTTAAATGCACTCCAAAAACAAATTTTACAAAATTTAGTTTATTATCAAACGAATTATTTGGCAGTTCTTGCTTCCGTATTTATTCTCGTAGCGTAAGTATTTAAAGTTGAAATTTTATTGAACTTATGATTACTGCTCTGTTTAGATTATATAAGCCAGCTGCTATTATCTTCGGTTTATTAGTAACAGCAATCGTATTGGGTGCTTTTGTTTATCTAAGTAAACATGGAGGAGCATTAAACTCGTTAAAAGCAAATCGACCATTGGTAATGTTGGCTGGTATTCTGATATTGTCATTTTTTATTATCAAATTTTTCGGTACAATATTTGCATTTCTATTTGGAATTGTTCTTCCAATTACAGGTAAGTCGTGTCGTATTTACTTCTTAAAAATAATATTTGATTACTATAAACGTTCAATCCATTAAAAGATCATCAATTTAAAGAAGAAAAGATAGATGTCGGATGTATCTTCCAATTCTAACGACAGAGAAGGACTAAACACTTTATATCATTTGTTCGTTGTATTTTAGGCATTGTTGCTCATGCAGCAGTACGTGGTGCTACATTTCAAAATAAAATTGCCAATACGGTCGAATCACTGGGATTGCAGGAGACCCCTATCGGTTGGGTATTACACTCTTTGGGTGCAGATGAATCCCTTATAGCTCATTAAATGCAATATATCTCAAATCACGTGATCTATGTCTACCGTTTTTAGATAAACTGATATAAAGAAGTTCGGTTTTACTAGTTTTTCTGACTTTCTCGTTCTGTTTTTATACTCAAGCCCTCTTTCTCACTCTCGATATTCTTTTCAGTTTGTTTGAGATTTCTTTGTGAAAATATTTTAGACATCAAATTTTTAATCGTGATGTGAGAAACATCTGGTTTCGTATGAAAAAAACAAAAGGTGTTATCATTTTAGTTTTTACGTTTGTGTGTGTATGTGTGTGTGTGTGTGTTTACACGTAATGGGTTTTACCTGGTGATTGTTTTTTTTGTGCAATATACACCTGTGCTTCTTTTTTTTCCACCATTTAGAGCAGCTAGTATTTAGGCATATCTTATTTTTTCTTGTTCAACATTTTTTTGTTTTTTTCCTTTGGATAATATAAACAGAAGCAACTGATAATAAAAAAGAAAACGTTTTGAAGCGAAAAACAAGTGGATATAAATAAGCGATAGGGTTGATAAGTACTTTTAAGGACTACGGCAGGAGAAAAGCTGCAGACTAACATTCAACGACTATCCTACAAAAAATAGTCAGGAGGTGCCATCTCAAACAATTGTTTCGTCCAATTATAAGCTTTTTGAAAATAGTCATTGGTTCGATAAAAGACGGAAGATTTTGGTTAGCATTTAAAAATAGAAAGTAGTATTATCCGTAGCTACATCACATGACGAAAGTTTTCTTGCCACATGTACTCTGAGATGAGCTTCATCCAATTATACCGTTGAAATTATCACACATTCGGTACATCAGGATTGGCGCGCTTTTTAAGAGAAAATTAACGTTTTAAATCTAAAAACACTCGTTCTTTCAGTCTGTAGAACTGATAAGCTTGAAAACAGTTTCATTCGATAGTCCTCATTGGGATGTACAAGAACCATTATTCAAAACTTTAGGGCATGACACACCGGTACACCAAATATTTTTGAATTAATAGTAATAATTCAAAATAATTCAGATGGTACTGACACACACCGCAGAGCAGAGTTGGTCTGCAACACTGGATAGAGAAAATAATCCACTTCAGAATAAGACGCCTCTAAGGTCTGTGCGGTGGATGGTTCAAAAAACATACAAGGATCAAAATATGTAGTTAATCGCAAGATTATTCCAGTCTATACTTTGTTTTATAGTAGTACATTTCGATCTGTATATGTTCCTTTGACTTCTTCAATTATTGTTTTACGATTAAAATATGAATAATTAATATTTTTTATTTCATCATCAGATATGAAAAGAAGTACGCACAAGTCAGTCACCATAAATTTTCGATTATTTGTCAAGTAGTAAATAATAGTATAAGTATCTGTCAGGAGATCTGATAATCAAATATATGTCTTACAATATCAAACCGTTCATATTTTAAATTATTTTTTAAATGTTAGACATCAAATAAATTAAATGGAATACAGATGGAGTAGCAATAATGTATCAAGAGCAAAACGATGTATTTAAAACATATATATCATGCAACGATGAATCCTTCGTTCAAATGTTCATCTCTATGATTGTTTTGCTTTATTGATGTGTACAATAATTGCAACCGATCCGACTGATAGAGCTCTTCAGTTGGTCCGGTTTCAACTAGTATTTTGACGAATTGTCTTATCAAATATATTATTTATTTTGCATGATATTTGTCTGTCAATAACTAACATATGCTGGTAAGACATGTACTTTTGGCTGACAAGAAACAATAACCAAATATAGATAGAAATGTAGTAGAAAAGCTATCGGTACGAATACCGTATGAGAAAGGAACAGCATTTGAAACTGCTTACCAGCAAGGTTCTGTCCAAAAATCACTGACGAGGGAAATCCCACTAACTGATTAAAAGCTGGGTTCGAATTTTGCACTTAGGTAGGACTCTGTGGGACTAGAAAACCTCCAAAAGGACTTGCCTCCATGAGCCTAGTTTGTTGAGATACTGTGATGAGAAGCATGCGTATGTAGCTTGTTGCGGTTGAATCGTAAGATTGAATAATAAATTGAATTGATATGATAATTGACGAAAAAATGATTGAAACATATATCCTTTCGGCAGTAGATGTAGAATGGAAGGATATCCCTAACATTCTGACATATTAAAATATTAATACTTAATGCTCTTTTTCTGCCGAAGTTAGTTCACCAGATAAATAAACGACAGGATTTTTGCAACAGTACATATGCAACAGTTGCACATCTCACTCTCAAGAGGCTCATAAAAGTGGTACCTTATGCGTAAAACATTCCTAATTATGAGTATTTTTAGTAACAATTTTGGCTTTTGAAACGGTTCAATCTTACGATTCAACCACAACGAGCTACATACGCATGCTTCTCATCGCAAACATAAAATGTTTGTATCTCAACCAGCTAGGCCTATCTGAGTTTTTCTAGTCCTATCAAGCCTATTTACGGGCAAAATATGAGCCCAAAAGCTTTTAATCAGTTAGTGGATTCCCTTATTAGTCATAACAGGTTCGATATCTGGCTAGAAATGCGAGAGAGAGCGCAAACCGTTATACAATTATCAATAGTACGTATCACGAATTCGCGCCTATGAAAATCTCTAACAATTTTGAGCGTTCTAACCCAGCTAATCAATTGAATAACGAAAACTTGTCTCACAGGAGATACTAATCAGTGATATGTATAAAATACTCTGTTCTGAGTTGATGAATATTTTATTAAAAACGTGAAAAATCAACTATGAGTAGTAAAGCGAAATTCGATATAAGTACAACACCGCTAACACCCATGTTATACCGCAATTCGTTGAAGAGATACAGTTCGGTCGCTTGTTTTACTCAGCCAATGTGTCGTTCAGCTTTTATGCTTTTACATCATTTCTGGCTCTCTTATCCGATAATCGGCCAATTTATCTCTACACTTACACCAAACATACAACTCTATTACTCCGCCATTTTAACAATGTTCTTATTTGTGACTTTTATTTGTCCAACTATGACTAAAAATGGATTCTACATAATTAGTTTAATTATTCTTTTAATACATCCATTAGTCAATTTTTCTGCACGATACTTTACTAGTCAATCAAAAATGAATAGTTTAGCAAAATTTTTCATTTATTTAATTACATTTCTTGGTTTAACATCATTCGAACAGCGTATAGATCGTTTTAGAAATCATACACGTATGATAAATAGTAGTACAATTTATTACGGATTAAAAATGATCTATTCAATGGCTGCCAGTATAGCAATTTACGACGAAGTGGCAAAACAACAAAATTTTCCTACTAAGCAGAGACAACAATCACATAGAAAGAATAATAATTGGAAACAAATTAGATCAGCATCGAGTAATTCATTCAACACAAAATTAACAACATCAAAACAAAAAGATAATTTCAGCATTCAATCAGACACTAGAAGTAGTCCGAATACTAAAGTAATAGATATTGTTCTTCAGTATCAAAATTATACAAAACCTCATAGAAAAGAAGAAAAAACTTCATTTTATGCTCTCTGTTTTTAGTTTTTTCACTTTAGTTCAAAGGAAAATTTAGCGGATAGTAGTAATCTAGACGGTACAAATAAAATTAATAGCAGTATTAGTAAACGTGGGTGTGTTCAAGATATAGATTTAGTAAAAAGAATCAATCATCGAGGTGCAGGTTCAACAAAATCGTACCCGTTTGATTCAAAAGAAGTATCCAGTCTTTCAAATCCAAGGACAATATCGACTGTCTCAGTCATGGGAGATAGAGAGTCACCATTAACAACAGTATCAGATGTGATATCGAAATCGACGAGATCAACAACAGGTAGCGCAACGGTGTTTGACACGTCGCAAATTTCAACAACAACTTTACCATCGTCTAGAGAAGCGACTCTAAATGGTTTACATAGTAGAAAATCGTTGTCTGACTCGGCGACGGTGTCCAAACAAAATGTCTTACTTCCTTACAAAGAAAAATCGAGTGCAATGGTATCAGCGAGAGAAAAGTCCAATGCCGCATTTTCACAAAGAGGAAGAACAAGTCCAATATTTTCATTCCACGAAGTAACAAGTTCGAATGTGGCTCGAGATAACAGTGAATTGCTTGCATCCAACAAGAAACAGTCGATCAGCGAAGAATCAGAGATAGGTAACAGTGTAGTTGATAATGGTGTGATACCAAACCAGACTCAAACGTCTCATCTACACCAACAAGATGGAAAAGCACAACTCCATCCGTCTCCAAAAGACAATAGTCCTCTTTCTCAACTGGTACATACCGATAATACACTCCAAAAACAAATGGTCATACATCAGAATGTTCCTGCATCGAGAAACGCGACCAAATGTTCATGTTGGAAATTTACAGAAATTAACTCAAAACCGTATTTGTATTGTCTTGTTCTTTGCAAGAAAACAGATTTATATCGAAAAAGTACAAATGATAAAAAGACAGATAAAATACAACAGCAAAAGCGAGCATTGCCCTTATCTAGTAAAACAACAGAAAAATAAATGATGTAAAAGCTAAAAGAAGGCTAAGAGAAAAATGCTAGATCAAGCAGAAGAAAAGGATGAATAAAATAAAAAATTGAATTTTTTAAATGACTTTTGTCATTTCACCCTTTTAATATTAAACACGTATGAGTAGCTCTCATTGTGCAAAGTAGGATACTAATTTTGTATGAAACATTCTTTCAGTCAAGGAAATACCCAGTCATTTTCAGACAAATCTTATGATTCAATAGAAAATTATTCCAACTACACCATAAATCACAAGAATCCTATTAAGGGCCCCCCTCAGAAATTATCTCCGACACCGTACATCCGATCTTGACGAAACTTTCAATAAATGTTCGGCACAATGAGTTACTGAAATGAAAAGATTTTTTTGTCTCCAAGTCTTACGGTTTAGGAGTTTTCCAGAGATCAAGGTTGAAAAAGGACCCTGAACGGCGTCCCAAGATTTTTTAATATACTTCAAGCTGGAGAGTTCGGGTTTGTTTTATTTTAAACTAGACACCTAACTACATCGACTGACCGACGCCGATTTTTCAGTTAAATCTTTATTGGTTTTCCATGCAACCAACAACCTGCGAAACCCGAAAAAGCCTTCCGGATTTTCTAAAAATCCTCAGTTTGACAAAAAGCTAAGACCTAATTCAAAAATCGACGTCGGTCAGTCGATGTAGTTTCTTTTCCTCTTTTAAACAAAAAAAGAATGAACTCTCTACGACAAACCGCTATTAAAAATCTTGGGACGCACTTCAGGTGTAACTCTTATATAGTGAAAACGCTGTGTTAAATGCTGTATGAAATAGTCGATTTCAGGACCTCTAGGAAAATGCCTGTAACTTTCTGATGCAAGGTCATACAGAGTTGTGCGAAGTCTTATTTTGATCAGAAACGTTTGCTCCACAAAGCTGTATTTTCAGAAAAATTTTAATTGCACAAGTATCCAGGAAAAAAGTATTATTTGATGACCCGTTTTTTCGAGGCTCTTAGAAAACTTGCTCAAAATCCCGGAAAAACCACTTTTGTAACCAAAAGCAATACAGATTCTGGAAGTAGACACTTCAGGCTATGTTTTCATGTGCGTATCTCAAACCGATTTTTTGACCGAAATCACCATTTCTGAGGGGAGGGCCCTTAAATCAATTTTACACTTGTTCGATACATATTTGTGCCAGATAGGAAGCATGTCTACGTTTCTGACGGTGTGACTAACCACTTGGCAAGACCATTATTTAAATTTTTTTCACAGAATAAAATATCTTTAGACAGGTTTCATCCGTCAGGTCTCTGCTACAGACTCCTTTATTCTTTTGTGGGATATTTATATGGTTTACAGTAGCATCTCGATCTTAACAGACCCATCTAACGAGTCAAAGGGCGCCGAGTAAAAACAAAAAAATGGTTTGATCCCTTATTTGGCAACCGTTTTCACCGATAAGTCAATTTTGATAAAAAAAAGTTCAACTAAATTCTTCATAGCTGTGAACCGAAAAACCTGATCTGAAAAAACTGATTTCGTTTGGAAAAATTTTTCGATTTCTTTGCATTTCTCAATTCCCGAGATCTTAGAGCATCTCCACACTGGATGCTCATTCTGACAAGACTTCAACTAGATTGTCCGATGGTTTTTAATCCGTTGTACGCTTTCAGAATGATGAACAGATTTCTCTGTTATCTGCGTGTCTTGTCTATTTCTCTTCGTTTTTGATATGCTAGTAGTGTTGTGAACAGACATTAGTTAAACAAGGGGGTGATGATGAACTTTTCATAATAGTGAAAACGGATAGAAACAAAAATCGTCATTATAATAACTCTCATACAATGATAGAAAAAATTCACTATAATTATGATTCGCAGTGAGTTATTTTAATTCAGCTAAAATCTCTATGAATATAATATGAATGTTATCCAGTGTGGGAAGTACAGGATATGAATATGGTAATAATAGGAAACATAAAAAAACAGTAAATATCAACGACAAATAAAAAGAAGTTGTGATGATTGTCTAGTTCTGAATTCTTTAATATAGAAGAAAATGTTGTTTCATGTAAAAAAACTACTTGTTGGTGTAAATGGTTGACAATAAGAGATAGTAATAAAGAAACTGTAATAATGTTTCTGTAATAAAAAATGAAAAGACAAGAAATTACTATTGCAAACTATTGAACATTGACGTAAATACGTGTTGAAGAAACAGAATCTAACAAACAATATTCCTTTCCTCTGCTGTTAAGTAACATGTCAGGTTTTTCTTTTTTTGTAGTGTGAGGTAATAACTTTTCAACTAATCCAAAAAAGGGCACAAACAATAAGAAAGAAAGTATTAAAACAAAGGCAAAAAAGTTGAACAGGTAATTTTTATGCACTTGAAAACAGACTTCTATATCAAATACGGAAATTAGTTATCAAATGAATTTATAGTCGAACAACATAAAAATAAAGTATACGGTCCTATTCATTGAGTACTTGAATGTGTAATTATATTTCAAAGAAAGAATTTTTCTTTGTCCGTGAACACTTATTTTTTATTCTTAGAATAAACAATTGAATTCTTCACTAATATGAACTAATTTAAAATTTTAATAAATTAGAACATCAAAAATGTGATCTATAACAGAGGAAATGGTCATAAAAAATACTACTTATAAAAGAGAGTAAAGTACACATCACTCTCAACAAGTGTGGAAGAAAAAAGAAAAAAAAAAGACAATTTGATTTTATATGGGGGACATCAATAATAACAACAATAGGTTATTCACGCGCAGACATTTTAACTGAATAAAAAGAGAAAAAACGTAATTAAATCTGATTTACAACAGATTGAATGTTTGAACGAACAGAAAGAGATAGAGAAAGAAAGAAATAAACATGTAAAATCAGACTATAACATAGAGACATTATTGTAGACAAAATATCATTATCTTATATAGTCGATTAATTCTCTCACTTTTGAACAATAAAATCTTAATTTAATAGTGAACAAATTCTTCATATTTTAAATAAATTTCAATGTCGACAAAAAATACTTACACAGACTACAATATTATGCATCAAACATTTGAAAAAAAAATGTGAAAATATCATTTATTTTCATTTCCTTCTCGAATACGTTTAGTTGGTATGCAGTAAGTACCGTTGTAATAAATGACATGACATTATTTTAAATATAAAATAAAAGAAGTTTTATAGTTATAGTATTCATCGACATGATCATCTTCTTCAAATGCAATTTAGTATTAATCGTCGTTTATTGAGAAACAATTGTCTCTTTTTTCTCATAACATTATGTTTTCTTCAATTATTTTTTATTTCAATCAAATATAATACTAGACAAGTGACAAATAATTTACAATTATATGTTAAAAAACAAAATGAAACGTATAGTAAACAACAAGACCATCATTTTAAATATCTTCAATCAAAATATTATTCTGTTCAATGTACTTTGTTATATGAAGATGATCAAGATGAAATAAAACATGCTCTAACATTATTATCTAATAAAACATATTTAAAATTAATTGATGATAAATATTATAATATAACTAAAGAACAATGTAAAAATTATAAATTACAACGTTTTAATTATCCCTATCATATTAATGATGAACAAAATAAAAATTTTCCTATTGCTTTTACAATATTGATGCATGAACATGTTGAAGTATTTGAACGTCTATTACGTATGATATATCGTCCACAAAATTATTATTGTATTCATGTTGATAATGGTACATCTGTAGATGTTTACAATGGTGTAAAAAATATTGTTCAATGTTTTGATAATGTAATATTAGTTTCAAAACGAGAACAAGGTATGAATACTATACTATGGACACATTTTAAATAATTTTAATATTACTATTATTTTTATTATTCTAGTTGTTTATGCAACATTTTCACGATTACAAGCTGATATCAATTGTATGAATGATTTATTTAAATATCCACATTGGAAATATTTGCTAAATATGGCTAATACCGAATTACCATTAAAAACAAATAATGAATTAGTTAAAATATTAAAAATTTATCGTGGTTTTAACGATATTGAAGGTATAAATTAGAGTTATTTACTAGACAATATATCAATTGATTATTTTTTATTTTAATTAAGGAAGATGGAAGACAAGAAATCCCCATAGGACACAATATAGATGGGAAACAATTCCTACGGGAAATACAGATCAACAATTAACAATTAAAAAAACAGATAGAATGAAAAAACCACCACCATCTCATATCGAAATTGTTAAAGGATCAGCGTACGGTGAGTAACATTATTGTCATAAAGTAAGGGAAAAAAGTTTAGAGACAAACTTGTTTTTGTCCTTTCTCGTGAGCCCTAGTAGCCACAATAAATCTGAGGATAGGTTCGTATAGCGCTGACTTCGACGTGTGTATATATATATTATTCAAAACAGTTTAACTTAACTTTATCCTACTTAAAAAAAAGGTTTTTCAGAAATCTAGGATTTCCAAAAACCTAGTGTAAACATTTTTTTCCATCATTCATCCTTATTTTACTTATCGTACTATGATGTTTGTTTAGGCGCATTTTCACGACAATTTGTAGAATTTGTTCTAACAAGTTCTATTGCAAAAGAATTACTTGAGTGGTCACGTGATACTTATTCACCTGATGAACACTATTGGTCAAGTTTGAATTTTAACACACACATACATGCACCTGGCTCATACAAAGGTAGCAGTTAAGACTCTCCATCGACTAAATTATCAAGGCAAACTAAGATCTATTATTATTACTTTAGCAAAAGACGATCCAACAAAATGGACTGCCAGATTTGTCAATTGGGGAGATCGAAATTGTAATGGGACCATCGTACGAGGTATGTATTTTATTTAATATTTCAATTTTTCATTATCTTTGATTCAATTTTCAGGTATATGTGTACTTAGTACAGTTGATCTCGCCTTATTAGCAAATCGACGTGAATTATTTGCTAATAAATTTAGTCTTAATAGAGATCCTATAGTTTATCAATGTTTAGAAGAATTGATCATGAATAGATCATTAATCAATTTACCATTAGTTGATGCCGCTTATTATCGACAAATGCCATTTTTGCAACGAATGTGATACAAAAATACATAAAAGATGAGGCTAAAATAAATTTATTAATATTTAATTTACAGCAATAGAATAAAAATTTCGATATCCGCTAATAACGTCTAATGTTAGTTAGCGTCTTCATTTCCAAAATTGTGTTGATTTTAACTTAGTTTACGCATATGCTTATTCTCAAAATTTCTATTTATTTATATAATATAATAAATATAATAATATATTTAATATTTATTTATTTTATGGATAATATTAATTGTTTCATTCTTTGTAACATACAGTCTCCCATGCTATATGTACTTTTCATAATTATAAGAAGAAACTAATAACAATAAATTAGAATATCTCATTTCCGTTTTCTCCTACACCGACAATTCGTTTCTTGTATTTCTTTACTGCATAGTGGAATCTCTAAAGTAAACATTTTCGGATCAGCGTCAAAGTGTTTCGCTATACGGAGATGTTATTTGACATTTCCTTTGTGAGAGAGAAAGTTGCTTTTTACCCGTTATTACTCAGGATCTTTTCTCGTCCATCATTACTTCTCATTTTTTTTATGCTACAACTTAGAATCTTGATTTCAATATTAATCACTTGGTATTATTAGAACAAGAGAGGCAACCAGTAGCGCACAATTTGCGGATAATCAATCGGTGGAATCAATGACTTCCTATTTCAATATATCTCATGTCTCAGACAATAGAAAAATATCATTGTCTTAGTAATAAATATTACTCAATATGGATACTTCAAGAATTCAATATCTAAATATAGTACAGTCCCTGTGCCAAAAAAACTAACTTAATCTCTTAGGGGGTACGCCTCCCCTTATCTTGGGCTTTCCCTAGAAATGTTGTGAAATAAAAACTAAAATTCACTAAGGCTTCATATTTTAAGAACTGATTGAAAACTCAACGGAGCACTTTTTCGTTTTTGTTTCAAATTTTTAACTATTGTCGTTCACCAGTTTTCCAGAAAACTCGGTTTTTCATTGGACCACAATGGTATCCCCTTAACTTTCATCCGATCGAGTTAAGAATTTTACAAGAGGTACTCAAGGATATAGCGTAGAGGTATAATTTGGGAAGTTTATTTCAAACCTTCCTTTACCGGATTATAGAGTTTCTAAAACATAAAAAATAATTAGTTCAACGAGTTGCACCAGACTAGATATTTGAAGCAATTTCTATCATTACGAAGATTTTTTGTTACAGGCTCATTCGATAACCCTCTCAATTAGTCTGATTCAAGAATAAGAGAGATATTCAACAGTGAACATCGGTCGAGTAGATGATACTGAGAACATTCATCAAATTCTGATAATATGACTGATTATATGGTTGTTTTCATGGTCGCCGTAATCCTCGTTACCACCGCTCTCGACTTTAAAAATCAATTAGGATGAAAGCGAACAAGTAGTTTCTGAATTGACGACTATTTTTGAAAAGCTGATTAATTGGTCAAATGCAGTTCAAAAAGAATCCTTGAAAAAAGGGATAACATATTAGTATACGTATTCCAGAGATGGGCGAGTCCGAGTCACATTTTTCTGTGACTCGGACTCGAACTCGGACTCGAGAATCTTGATAAACTGACTCGAGTCACTTTCGAGTCAGTCACGTGCAACTTTACATTATTATGAGGATGTTAAACATATTTGTTATATAC
>CAJNOQ010004554.1:0-17240 GCA_905250885.1 Didymodactylos carnosus | reverse complement strand
TGTGCGAAGGAATGCTTGAAAAAAAGTAAAAATAACCATTACTTTTTATCAAAAAACCGATGGTTTACAATGATCCCGAAATCAGTCGAATTTATTATTTATATATATTCTTGTAGCTCTCTTCACGAGCCACTCATCACACTAGGAATGGTTTGTGAATAAAGCTTGAATAGTAGAGAAAAAAGCGAAATATCGGACAAATAGTCCTAAAAAGTTAGATCCGAAGTAGTTTTTTGATAAAAAGTAATGGTTATTTTTACTTTTTTTCAAGCATTCCTTCGCACATATTCTTGATCAGCTCGTCAAGCTCTATCGATTGGCATATTTGAAAAGAAGTTCTATTCTCATTTCCTATCGAAAATAAATTATTAATGACAATTCAGCGTCAAAAACGTTGGTAATTTATTAAGTTCTTTTTGCAACAAAATCCATTTCGAAGCTCCGAAAAGTACCGAAAACTACATAGAATTGAATTCTCTATCGATCTACATCGAAATTAAAATATTTTGAGAAGGAGCCGATTTCTACAGGATTTTGGACCCCGTCCTTTCGATGCTTACAGTCATGCTGATGGTGCTAAGAGGTTGTTTGTTTTCGAGTAGATTTTGTCGGATATGTTTGACCGAACGCGCTCAAAAGGGTCGAAATTATCAGATGTGATGACTGTGCTGAGTCTTGGACAGGTTGGAGCAGTAAAAGTTAGTGGGCCGATTTCAAGTCTTATGCACACTCAACCTTTCAAAATCTGAAATATAAAATGTTTTATTTAATGTCTTTCTTAAATACTAGGTGTCCTAGGATCTCTGTATTCATGTATTTCAAGTATTTTTCTAACAAGTCAAACTGCACTCGCATTCACATGGAAACAAACGGCATCGAAGATTCTAATTAACCGAAAAATACTCAGATTTTGAGATCAGTATATGCACAGACAGTCAGTTAACGAAAGTCAATCAAGTTTTGTAAAAGTCATATCTGTTCACCCGAATCACTTACAGAGCGGAGAATAACCTTACAGCTTCATATGATTTTAAGAAGCATTATGACTCATTTGTAAGAATTGTCTATAAATTTACCTACACATTATGAATTTGTTCTCTATTTTTCTTATTGAACGTATACGTCATCAAATCGATATGATCTATGATATATAGATAGTGTACGTTCAAATTTTAGGCAAAAAAAATCGACATTTTTGCGAAAAATAAAGTTCATTCGAGCATAGCGTTTCGTCGAAGGAGAAATGGGCGATCAAAGTTAATCAGATTTGTTTTTTACATTTCAAACTATAGGTTACTATTGCCTTTTTGCTTCTCTTTCTCTTTTTTCCATTACTTGACTATTAGGTAACGATCATAAAACATGTCATAAAGTTGTCTATATGAATGATATCTACTGAACATAACCATAAAGGTGTCAAAAACAACAGCAATTTGTAAACTTGAATCGGATTCAAGGTGATTTTGTCTTACCATATTCTGATATACTGACCAAATTTCGTGTCATTACTTTTTAATGTTATAAGAAAAGAAAATGTTTCTTCTATCAGGTGTAACCTACATAGATAGTTGAACTGTAGGTTACTCATTTTATTCATTGAACACTATGTCATTCCAGTGTAGATAAGAACTGTAGACAGATGTTAATATCCCCACATGTACCATACAGTACATGCGTTTACTTTTTTCTTTTTTCGTTTCACAACTATGCACTTTTATCGATTTCAAAATACAATGTATGTACTACAGTATTTTGAATAAAGTTTGATAAAACAATGATGAATAGCTGAAATTTTCTGTGAGAATAGTAGGATTAAAGTCACCTTTTTAAACATATTTATAAAGTAACAACTTTATTTATTTGAGACGTTTTGTTCTATACTATAGTCAAAATGATCAGTGTGTATAAAACATCAGTAGAAATAAAACAGAAAAAAGATAACGAAAATGTGGGAAGAACGTAGAAAAAATTTCTATCGAAAATTTCTGAAATTGTCGCTCTTCTATAGAGGACATTGGAGGAAATCATATCTGTGGAAAAAAAGCGCAAAGTATCACCTTCGGATTGTGCACCTCATCACCTTTGGACTCAAACTCCGTCTCCTGCCATCTCTCAGAATTGATATCAGTTTTCTGTAGCCCCATAATTAAAAATCCATGGGAGAGCGAGTAACTACATAAATGAATGAAAACATAGATTATCGACTATTCTGTACCTTCTGGCAATGTTTTTTATTCAATAAAAGTGAAAAGTTCTGGTAAAATAAATCTGATTTTCGGAGCAGTGTAGACAATTTTACACTTTTTACCTACAAAATTGTCAAATTCATATATCATTCAAAGTTATCGATAATCACATGCAAAAGTCAGAATGTCTCATTTATAACTCAGAAACTCGGTAACATATTCTTGCATGTCTCGATATTTTTCCAAAATTCTCCCTCCAGAGATCTATGAGATGAGAAAAATGAACAGTTTCATTTTTTTTTTGATTGATAACTTTTTGTGATTTCAACGGCTGAAACTGAAGTAGTTATCGATCAATTAATTATTCCAATATGTCTGACGTCTATAATACACAAATGTCTAACGATGATCTCTCTGAAATTATCTAAAAGTAGCAGCCCGGCGTGGTCAAATGTAACGGAATTTTATTTTTTTATCTTCTTGGCAAGGGAGTAATATTTATCGATAAAATATGTATTAGTGATGAATATTAGCGAGTTCTATTACCAAAAAAAGTTTGAGTTTGATTTAGTCAAGCGGATCAAAAGTTATAGTCAAAATAGAGAGAGGCCATTACAGAATTTCCAGAGAAAAGCGAATTTTTTTCTGGATATTCCAGTAAAATGTAAATTACTCCGGCGCAGATTAATTTTGAAATGATCGTTTAGTGACCAAATAAAGCTTACAGTTTAGACTATTAGAAACACGATAGACTTGAATTAGCCTTGAACTAACTTCCTGGCGGAGGAAATCGGAAAAAAGTGATCGTTACGGAATTTCATCTTTTTTCTGTTGTCCTTTGCACTTAATATTCTAATAAAGAAAAAAAGTAAGAAAGATATACAGCAGAGGCAGAAGAGCAGGACAATATTTAGACGTATATTTTAACATTTTTTTTAGACCCAAGAAGTGATAAATTCACTGACCGTATGCTAAAGGTTAGTGAAATGCTGATGAGCATTTGTATATTATTTTCGATTGTTTGTCATCATTTAGAGGCAGAATCACATGATATCAAAGGTAGTTGATTAGAAAGAAAATATCTTGTCATAGAAATTGTGGTGATTGTTAAAAAATTTGAAAATGAAAAAGTAAAAAGAAGATAATTTAGTATAAATGGCAGATGGTGATACATTTAAACTTCATTGTGTGTGGAATGCAAGGATAAAATTATAAATGATCCCGGAAAAAAAGCACAAATAATCCTTTTTACAAGATTTTGTAAAAGATAACACAAGTGATCATAGAAAAACTCGGAACAATTGTGCATCAATTAAATATGCAAAATTGATCGTGGGAAAATTTTGTACGGCAGACTCTAATGTTAATAAAAGTGGTAATCTTTTTGTTTCAACATATCTCTGCCGTACATCATTGGATATCAAGTTAAATGTCTTACATTGATGACATGCTTGCATTTTAGAATACTTGTTCTAGTCTATCAGCAACGTATGGGATCAACAACGACTGAATATTAAACTCTCGGTTTTGAATGTTTTTGTCTGCCTGAAGGAAAAAAATTACAGTCACTTTTGAGTCACAGATAATTAGTCTTATTGATACAATTTTTTTTTTAACAACATTAGGGATTTAAATACATACGTTTCTTTTTTGGCGTAACATTTTGTACAACAATTTACGCCTTTAGCTCGACATGGGCAATTTTTTGTCACACAGTCCCGTTTACAAATTCAGGCCAAAAAAAAGTGTGTGTATTCAAATGTTGTTAAAAAAATATTTATGTGATTATTTTGTTACCTAATAATATTCTCAAGAAAAAAAAACGTACTTCAAACATACGGAGTTCGAATCCTGGGAAATCCTGGCGGTCGCGTGAAAGTCTTGAACAAGCTATCTAATGCTCATTGTCTCGGTACCTTTGGACACAGATGCAATGGGGTAACTCGATTTCAGTGTCATTGGACTGGAGAGATGAGAGTTAAAGTTTAAAAAAAATTCCACTATAGTGGAGATTAAAGTTTTATTCTCCACTAGTTAAACTTAAAATGTCAATTTCCACTGACAAGAATCCAGTGAAAATTAAAATTTTAATTTTCACTGTAACATATACACTAATAATCGTCAAGTCATTGTTTCAATCTATTGTATAAAGTACATTTTTTATCTCTCAGATTATTTTTATCCATCTGTTTATTAAAATATGCAATAAAAAAAATATGCCTCGACAACGTTCACAATGAAATGGAATTTTTTGTGCAAATGTACTTCAATTATGAGTTGTTCACACTGATGTTCAATGATTTCAATTAATGATTTTCTACTAAGCAAACGATATAATTCACTTTATCTGAGTTGTATTAGATTTATGTGTCAATAGAGAAGTTCTATTAGTGCGATAAAAACAAAAACAGTTGTGAAATGATATATATATTGTAATTATGATGTTTTAGAGAGTTACAAATCTTTAATATGAATCAGACCATCGCGTATACTTGTTCTTATTACTTTATAGATAGATTGTAGAATAAGCGCTGGTTATCACACGATCTTCAAATGAATCATTCCAATGACAAGTTTACGATCAAAGTCATCTTATCATCATCCACAACAACAACAACAACAACAACAAGCTATTCCCTCTTATCGAAAACGAAAAGATCGTGTTAAACAACGTGCGCCCGAATATATCGCTGGTGGTTTAGCCTCGGCAACCAATATTCTTCTTACATATCCTCCTAACAAGTTAATATTTCGTCAACAAATTTATGGTTTAACATCTCATGATGCATATCGACAATTGAAACGAGAAGGTTTCATTACGTTATACAGAGGTTTATCGTTACCATTGATTCAAAAGACGATAACGTTGGGAATTATGTTTGGCACCAATCATCATTATTTAAATATTCTTCAAACTACGTCAGGCAAAAAGTGTTGGTATCATCAACCGATTGCAAGTGTGTTGGCAGGTTTTACTGAAGCCATTTTATGTCCACTCGAACGTACACAAGTCTTACTACAGACACCAAAATATCACACAATACTTTCGTCAGCCACTCATGCGTTCTCCGAAATTTATAAAGTTTATGGTATCCAAGAATGTTATCGTGGATTTTGTTTAATTGTATTACGGAATAGTACAAGTAATGCGGTCTTTTTTGCTTGTCGAACACCACTAAAAAACAGATTACCCAAAACTAATTCAAAATTAAAAAATTCATTGTATGATTTTATTAGTGGTGGACTACTAGGTGCTTTATTGAGTACTTTGACTTATCCAATTAATCTTATCAAAAATAATATTCAGTCCGAATTAGGTGGGAGAAAAATTTATGCATATCAAATGTTACGTTCTGTATACGATGCTAGAGGACAATCGATTAAAGAATTTTATAGAGGAGCTAAATGGAACTGTAAGTTCTCTTATACTAAGATCCTTTCATGACTTATATTTTCTGTTTATATTTTTTAGTTGTTAGGTCATTGATTAGTTGGGGTATCATAAATACTTCTTATGAATTGTATATATCAATAGTTAAATCGGCGTTGATTATAGAAGAATAAAATGATCTGATGCTGTACTCAGAGAGAATGAGAGAGACGGTAGATTTAATTCAATTAGTCATTGTGCATCGTCATCAAGACGTTTCTTGACTTGCCAGTTTTGACAGAGAATGTGTTTGGTCGCGATCAAACTGTGCGGTTACACACGCAGTTCAATCTTACAAACATTTTTTTAGAATCGTCTTCACATCTGCTTTTGTTTTTGAATAAAAATTCCAGTGTTCAGTTAATTTTGAATAAAAAGTGAATTAGAGGAAGTGGGAATATATTTAACTATGAATAATTAAGTGATTTTAAGTGCATCTGTCGTAGTTTCCAATTGCAATATACATCTGTGTTTTTTAATGTAGAAAAAGAGGTGAATTAAAGCGCGAGCATTTTGAATATGAACATCACTTAATTTTGATTTCTAATAATTTCCATTTAATTTCAAGTAATTTTCTGAGGATGCTAATTCTTTTCGGCTGTGAATATACTGATACATCTATCTATTGTACCCATAGTATTACTAAACATTTTACGATCCTTTTTATATAACGTAGTAAACTAGAACACCTACGTTATAGATAGAGCTTAAATATATTTATGTATACATTTTTTGTGTTTTCTTTCACAGCAAAAATGTTCGCTATTCCAAACTTATATTTTTCAGTTTTTTGTGATAAAAAGAAACGATCCAATTATTTTTTGTTTATTGGTATATATTTAAATAAAAAAGCATTGCAAAGCAACTACGAGACAAATGTGCGTGGAGTTACGTCGAATCGTCTTCTTTTTCGCTTTAGCTACGCTCACTCAATTCATCAAAAAACTTAACACTTTATTTTAGTCAGAGTACAATGGTTTTTGTTGAATATACGTAAATTGACATTTAAAGAGTCAATTACATCATATTCTTACTTATTTAAGAAGAATTGAGTTGTTTCTTTCCACGGTTTAAAGAAAGCCGCGGTGGCGAGAAGGTTTAGATGAGTCTTAAGGACGAAACTGAACACTTGACTAATGTGTATTTAGGTTTAATAATCCATTTTTTCTTGTGGTTACAGAGGATTTGTTTCGTACATAATTTGAACACAGTGAGGGTGAATTGTTTTCCTCAAAACATGCATTTTTCAAGTATCGACTCCAGTTTTTAGAAATGACACACAGCATATACTCTAATCTTGACTTGAATCACTTAAAAAAATGAAAGAAAAGTTGTGAATAAAGTGGTAGAGCATTGATACTCTACTTGCTTGAAAGTTTTAGTTTTAAAATACTGAGACAGGCCAAGTGAAACAAAACAGGCGCATTAACACATCGAGGAAAACAGATGTATGTTTAGTTCTAATGAACTCAAGTATGCAATTTAAAAATAAAAAGACATGGAACGTGAATCTTGACTTCTATTTAGGGTGTAAAATGTCCGCTGCTGCTGATGAGGAGGAGAAGGAACAAAAAACAAAGTATAAAATTAATACTTTAATATTAAGTATAAAACAAGAATTGCTTGTACGGATAGTAAAAAGCTGAATTATTTGCAGATTTTTCAAGCAAGAGATTTATAAAGCCACAGAAGATGATCTTCCGTTTCACTACCACGTTACAAATACAGTACGGACTAAAATAAACAATCTATTAAAGAAAAAGAATATCGAAACTCCAGAAATAACGGCAAAAGAAGTGACGTGGTATTTAAAACGGTTGAAAAACACGTCACCCGGACCAGACAACGAACACAACAGGCGTCTAAAAAGCTTCACACCGTCACCCGTTCACTGTCTAATAAAGCTGTTCAGTAGCAGCATAACTCTTGGGCATGTCCCAAGCCAATGGAAACATGCACTAATCATTCTGTTGTTAAAACCAAAAAAGGAGAAGGAGATCCATCTAGTTACAGGCCTATCAGTCTTCTCAGTTGTATTGGCAAAGTGATGGAGAGGATCATGACCGACCGATTGATGCTGATTTTGGAAGTCGCAGGTATCCTTCCACGCCATCAAGCTGATTTTAGATCACGAAAAAACACTATGTACAATATACTACGGCTGTAAAATTCGCAGCCAGTAACTTGGAATTTAATAACCTGTTTATCGCTGACTCAATGAATGGAATGTTAGATCATACGCAACATGGCTTATTTGCCGACGATACGGCACTCCGATCAAGTTGCAGCACTCTTTCGGGTTTGAACAGGCGACTTCAGGAATCTGTAAACGTTTTTGAACGTTGGTGACAGACCTGAAAACTAACGCTACAGTCGACAAAGACGGAAGTGATTCACTTTACCCCATATCCACGTAAACAATACAAAAATCCAGTCGAGGTAGGCGTAGGTGCAACAATAGCCCAAAACCATTCGCACGATATTTAGGTGTTATTTTCGATCAAACACTGTTGTTGAAAGAACACGTCACACATATACAAGAAAAAATCAGAACCAGAATTAATCTTCGCATATTTCTATCCAAATCACAACCACAGTCAAACGATAGAATAATGATCAATCTTTTCAAGTCTCTCATCAGATCTGTTTTAACGTCCGGTGCACCAGCATTTCTAAAAGCATGCGAAGAAATATGGACTAAGCTGCAAATCCTGCAAAACAAGAGCCTTAGAGCAGCACTAGGACTGTCACACTACACATCTACTTCCTGCATTCATCATGTAAGCAAAATACAAAAACTAAAAGACTATTGTGAGACACTAACTGGACGAGCAATCCTTCGAGCAGAAAGATATGAGGACAATATTATGACAGAAAACCTACACGCTCTTTTAATGTAATCAATAAGCTAACTCTAGTTCGTGTATTTATTTGTTTTTGATTTTCTGGCAAAAGACTTTAGTCAACAACCAGGCCTCTAAATAATTTTTCTTTTCTTCGAATTTCGAATAAACTGTTGGTTACTCATAGTTTGAAACATTATTACCGATAGAATGCATCATATGTTTACTACTAGAACACGGCAGTATTCCAATCGTATTTAAGGGATTCAAGTGGTGTCTGAAGTGTTTCTAAGATACATTTCACTCGGTCAGATTTCCAATCTGCCCGTAGAGTAGTTGGCATCTAGCCCTTTTCTTCTCATAAGAGAAGTGACGATACAGTGCCGCATGGTTTGACATGACAATGTGGTGCTGATATCAATCAGTGCCGTAGTCTAAGTATCCGAAACTAGACAAAATTACCGAAAGCAATGATAATAAAAGTACTAATCACTGATTCCAGTGCGTCCGTGAAAAAAATCAGTGCAACCTTTTTAGAAGATATATATATATATCGACTCTACTCGGCACTTGTTGGCATTGGCAGTCTAGATCTTTTTTCTTCTAGTACCGTACTGAAATATTTTTCAGGGAAATTGTGAGCGACTTAGTTTGTCAATATTCCATAAATTCAGGAAAAAAAAATAAGTATGTTAATAACGAACAACAAAATATCTTGTTATTTTACTCAACCATTCTTTCTCTTTAAATACATGTATCTGATTGTACATCACTGATTGCTGATGAAATCGCAATTTCGACAGAAAATTGATCGTGATATGAACAGAACAGTTGAAATTACCGTAATGTTTTTTTTGCGTTTATGGTCTATTTGTAGGCAGGGCTGTCTCAAAGTGGTTAGGATGAGGGGTCAGACAGTTCGAAATGGTACAGAACACAAAAAAAATTTCCAGAATTGGAGAGTACTCTAATTAGTAGATTGTTGATTATTCGAGCTTCATTCTACCTTTTTTTCGTTTCTCTTGTTCTTCGAACTGTGACGTATTATTAACAAAGAAGAATGAAAATGTTGTATATAAACGATTCTTAACTTTTCGATGTTTGATATTAGTTGGCATAACATTAAAATAAAAAATTTAAGTAAGGACATTCAATTGAAAAAAGACGTTACTCTTGCCTTGAAATATAGACAGATGATTACGTCGCTCTCGAGGCTAAACCTTACCTAGAGACGTATTTTTTTCGAATTAAATGTAAGACAGCGGAGTATATTATACAAAATGTGATATTTCTCAGAGCTTCGGTGGTTTCCTCACGCAAAAAGCTAGCGATGAATTTATTCTCAACTCAATCTGTCATACTTCAACGTGAGCTAAATTTCGTTCGACCGAGCCGAAGTTTGGTCACAAACAGCCGTGATACTATCCCAGATGCCTTTCTAATAAATATTGCTTTTTCTTCTTCAGTTACAGCAAAGTGCTGAACAGATGCAAAAACACTAGAAAGCCAAGAGTGGGGAAAGTCTTATAAATCCATGTGCTAAGTTAAATACGTTGTGAGAGAGATAACATTGTTTATTTTGACTGAAACTGGAACTTTGGTGCAGAAGAAATCGAGTTTACGAATACCACTTTTCACCACTTCATTCCAATTCAATATAGCTCATAATTTAAATAATTTCTTGCTATACTAAACAGTGTTAAGTTTAGTTTGAAGAAATCACATTCGGCTACGTGGCAGTTGTTGTCATGTTTCAGCTTAATTCTTGTGCCTGACGTAGTTCTGCTTAATCACACACGAAACTATTGCCGCCTTTTAGAAGCAGAAATACGACTAACCTGATCCCATAATTTTTAACTTTTCTCTAGATATGAAAAAAGAGTAAGAAGATCCCTGCGTATAATTCTCAAGTAGCAAATTTTCAGATCAATCGGATAAAAAAAATTCAATGATAATGTGGAAAATTTCAGAGCTAAAAAGTCTAGAATTTTGAGATACACTTTAAAGCTTTTAGAAAAAATGTCCAAGAGAACTGGATCAATCTTGAATTATAGACTACATTTCGTTTTGTAGAATGACATATTTAGTCAGACACAGTCGGGTCTATTAAAAATAAAACAAGTGCCCTAGAACACTTGTTTTTTTATAGTAAGGTATCTCATAAATTTCCTAACTGTCCTTTATATGTGTCTTGCATTCTTCAGATGCAAATTGAGTAAAATGGAAAAAGAGAAACTCTTCCAGTCTGACAACACAAACGATAATGAAATAATCAAGTCTACCTATGGAACTTTAGAACAAAATCTTACAACAAGCTCCAAAATTAAATACAAATGTCCTCCCAAACCCAGCAGAGAGCCTTATCCCATCCATTGCAAAACCTTCTACAATCACGCCTTCGATGTCGTCAATAATCTTCAGCCATACCAAATTCATATGTTCTACCTTGACGGTGTTGACCACTTTTTTGCCGATCTCAGCAAAACCAGGTCAGAAGATTCTCATCATTTTCGCCGTCGTGATTTCTTAGAAGTTGTGTGTCCTTGTTGGCCAAAACAGCGAGCACAAGTCAACAACCGTCGTCAGTTGTCGCAGCATCTAATAATTCAAAATTATAACCAAAAGTCGCCTCTCATACGAAAATTGTTTTCGGCTACGCCCGAGGGTGAGACGATACGAGCGGGTATACGCGCTATATACAGCCAATTATATAGTTCAGGATTGTTTCATGGAAAATGTAAGACTTGTTATATAACTACGGGAGATGAATTCATTCGTCTCATGGAAACAGATGGTGGTGGTATCCCGAATGAACGGCAATGTCACAAAAATCAAGAATCGCGACAAAAAGAAGAAGAAAAAAACAAGGATAACGCTGAAAAATTTAGACGAAAGCAATATGCGTTTCATTCGAGTTCTGAATTCAATTTCACATTGTTAGCCGATGGAATATTTCATATTTCCCGTTCAGACACTATACTACGAGATATAGCGTCCAAACATGTATTGCAGGCGGCGTGTGATTCCGAAGTAGTGTATGCCGGAACATGTCGCTTCGAAAAGCGTGATGGAGAAGAGAAAACTGTGTTTGTGCTGGATAATGATTCGGGAACATATCTCCCTAGAACCGACAGGGATGAACTAGCGCGGTTAAAAGGTTTGCTGGAATGGAATTTTGCCGGCTTGTATGTTGATACCAAGACATATGTGATGCCGGGAATGGAAGATGATGACGGTTAGGAGTCGAAACCTTGCTCTTATCTCACAAGGTGATACACAGTGGGCAACCACATCATATTTAGGTGGTGCGCTTTTTCAAGATCTGAGTAGAAGGTCATATATTTCAGCATACGCTCTATCTTTTTGGCGTTGGAAGTTTTTTTCTAAGTGCTATAGTTAGTGAGAAAATCGTTAAGAAAGTTTTGCCGGAAAATAGAACGATGAAGATAGAAGAATCATTTTTAGTAAAGTCGAACATGATAACTGTAAAAATCATATATAGTTGGAAACTGGACCTTTCACTCTGTCTATTCGTAAAAAAAAAGTTTTTGGAGGATGTCTTGGAACCGAGAAAAAGATGTGTCTTTCTCTGCTAAGTGTTTTCCGAAGAGGAAGCATCTCAGTTCAGGAACATTGAAATTAAAAACCAATAATATTATATGGAATCAGCTCAAAAAACTGCGTCGAATGGTGTATAATTCAGCCGTGTTTGTAGGAAAACTTTTAAATTTAGTTGATTCCTTTGTTTCTTGCATGTGCGTATAGGGATTTTTGGCTGAAATTTTAAAATTTGAAATTATCAACAGATGAAACCGTCTAAGCACTATTTCTATAGGTTATCGATGATTCTCTATCCAATGCAATTGTTTTTGAGTTTTTTAAAGGTTTTCGAAATGGTTTTCTAGAGATCGGATTTCTGGAAAACCACTTAGAAAACCTTTTTAGAACTCCAAAAGCATTCTGTTAGATAGAGCACACAAGACAACCTATACAAAGCGCGCTTTTTAGTTTTCCTCTAGCTTGTATGCGAAAAGATCACGTGCCTAGTGAAAATTGCCCACTGTGCGATAGTCATAAAGTATTAAGTGATGTCTACACCTTCAACAGTGTATATAATATATTTCTTGAAGCAAAGTAAAGGGCGTGACATATATAGGTCGATCATCTAGTTCTCAAAGCTAACTTGCTGCGACTCGAAAGTAGCTTCGAGAACAGAAAAGCAGAGAAGTCTTTTTTATATACCGTATATGACGATGGCATAAATAATATTCCTTCTTTTCAATTATATATATATGCGTTTCTTTTTTTCGATTATAGCAGTCTGTCGAACAGGATGATACTTACGAGAAAAGATCCTCAAGTGATTAATCGCTTTTTCCGTGAAACATATATGACTACAGGCAAGTTTTGGTGTTGATCAAGAATCTGGTATTCATCAGGGTCCATCTGACCTTTCGAAGTAGACCTTCGAAAAACTGGCCAGTGGAGTCCCTATTAAAACTCGAGATAAAGAAATTTTGATCTGTTTGTCTTGTAGAGAATGATAACTATTACTATTTAAATTGTACTCATTTCATATTTTGTCATCCAACGATCGTACATCTACAAAAGTTAGGCAAACTAAAAACTCATCTTAATGGAAAAGCTACGGAAAGTCGATCGTCCGAATATTAGTCACCAAGAAATTCTGATACTAAATTAATTCACAGTCAATTTTTGTTACGAATTGATGAGGTTACAATTGATAAAAAAAAGTTAATTTTGAAACTCTAATGTTTGTGAATTTAATGCCACAATAGAAATATTTGAATATTGTATGTATAAAAAGAAAAAATAAGAGAACAGTAGAAACTTAATCGATTTTCAATTTTATCCGACTAAGTTAATTACAATAAAAATTTGTATATCTGTTAAACTTCATATTTTCTAACTTCTATATTTTTTCTATTCCGTAAGTACAACAAGTGTTCATATGATGAAGAAAAAATTTCGAGTCCCTGATTTCGTTTCGCTAAACCTTTTTACAGTTTTGATCGGATTCGAAAATTTCAAGCCTAAGCCAAATTTGAAGCAGGGCTAGTGTTTGCCCCTCTCTGTCAAAATCCAACAGTCATATTTGATAGAAACTTCATCAAATCTGAATGATTGTATTTAGCGTACACTGTTCACAACAAAGTTGTGTTGTTAAATAAATTTATTTACTGGAACAAGAAACTTTTTTTGTACTATTTTATAGTTTTTGTGAGCAAAAATCCGTATCATCAGATGTTTGTGCATCTATTTCATTAGAAGTCATAATTGGTTTAGCAATATTAGCAAGTACCATAGTCTCTGGAGTTATTCTTATATCGAGTATTGTTTGTTTATTGAATAATCGACATAAAATATTTATTAAAACTTTTTGCGTTCTAGTAGGAAAAACAACAACATGAAATATGTATATATAACGATATTTGTTTTAACAATATTCTAAATAGAAAGAAGGATGCTCGAATATCTTCTCAACGTTACCTTCATAGTTCTTATCAATTTTCATTAACTAGTTTATGACGACATTACACTAATGACAGTATTGATTTGTTATAATAATCAATGAAATTTGTTGAACTATTCATTTTTTTAACGTATTAACTATATGTCAACACTATGTCGTATAATTGGTGATTGTTCTTGCATAATATTGGAAATATTGCCTTGGTATGATGATTTGCATTGACCCAATAAACAACGTTCTGCCGACGCCATTTGTAATTTTACAGGATGATGGGAGTTTGATATCTGATATTGTGTCGATTTTCTCTAAATCCAAGGGTACTTCGTTAATTCACATGACAAAACGATATAATTTTGTTTTTACCTGCAACCTTCCAAGCATCTGATAAACATGAGCGTTGAGTTTTGTTCGCTCACTATAATTTGTTCTATCATAGCTTCTGCGGTTAATGTGTAACATAATATAATCAGGTAAACCTAGGGCGATAAAAACAGTAGATGAAACATTGTCAGAAAGTTTCATTTTCAAAATTACTTTCACTGTTTGCAGTAAAATTGCTATAACTCGGAGTGAAAGTGACAGCTACGCTTGAAAGTTTCATCTTTTGTGGAAAATTATTTGTTCTTTAATTGCACAGCCTTCTGAAAGTTTAAACCTTCCACGTGCAGCAAAAAACTCAAATCGAATGGTAGTCTATATCTTGGTTAATGTTAAAACAGACAACATTCTTAATATATTAATTTTAGTAATTATAATATGTAGAAATACATATATTCTCGTATTTTCACGTTCATTATTCATTCATTCTTTCATTCAAAGAATGATTTGTTTGCATCTCATGACCGTTTTGTTTTCTTAAAACACATGTCCATAAAGTAGGTCTGTAATACGATTATCATCATACCCTACTGAAGGCGAACTTTTACGATCATAGCCATGTTAGCACTGGTATGAGCTGATCTGATGCCAAGACTATTTCAACTCTTTTGCTGACTTTGTTCTAGAAACTTCGGCACGGAAAATCTTGTACAGACTTCTTTTCATACTAAGTAGACGCCAAAATATCGAAAAACCCACCAAAAACTTACACATCTACATTAAACTCAAAGTATCTTGGCCTCCACCTGATGGCTTTATTTTTCTAGTAAAGTAATCAGTTTCATAATTTATTAAGTATTACCAATTAAACTCAAGAGTCCTATTGGAACTACTTTTGCACTGACAATGCAAGAGTTGTTTTGTATTTTTTTATAAAAAAACAAAAAAGTTTAAAAAAATCAAATACGTCGATGGCAGAATGGGCTCCATACGCCAGCTGGGATCAGCACTACTTCCACAGTGATCAACAGTTCTGCCAAACAATCGACATGACTACAATGACCGACAGACAGCCCAAAATCATTGATAGCCGCATCACAAACACAAAATTACTAGCAAAAAAGCCAAAAATACTACTACAAACGGACCCAGACGATCCAAGTATTTTTGAATTTTCTGACAAAAGTTTCACCTACGTTTTTCGGAACCGTAGGTTTCCGTGATTATTTTTTCATGATTATAATGTACATTCAATGCAAATACTGTAGTACAAAGAGCGATCCTTATTTCGTCCCCTTCGCTCTCCTACATATGTTTCAATCGTGAGTGCTCGTCCTCAACGAATTTTCAAAACCACACAATAGTGAACCTTCATACTTTGACTGGATAGTCTACAGATAGTGTAGAGCCTTTGGTGTGAATTTGAAGCCAAAATGCTGGTTCCAGATGGAATTGTGCATTTTTTTCGCAAAGAATTTGAAAAAATAATCCCGTCCTCAAAGGGTTAACTCATGGAATTAAGTCTTAATTATAATACAAAATCGTTCAAAAAATCGTGGTTTTCGCCAATTTTTCAGCTTGGAGCCATAAATGAAAGTAAAACTTAGTTTAAAACACTTAATTTTAGATGCAATGGATAGAGAAAACCTTTTTACACACGAATACGTGTGTGTTCCGTGTTTCAAGATGCTTTTCTTGGTCGGCTGATGATCGAAACGGGAGATAAGTCAAAAATACCTTAGGTCAAAAAAAGTTTTGTTTTCGCTTGCACTAAAGTTTATGGCCAAAAGTAAATCGATATTCGTATTCTGTGTTAAATTCTGAATCAAATAATGTAATTTTTATAAAAATCATTCCTAACAAACTTGGGATAATTTCTTCTAAAGATCCGGTTCAATAAGGGGCATAATAAATGATGCGGAAGCAACGCGACAAACTTTATAAAAAATATTCCCAATCATTGCATCCATCATGTTATTCGTATAAAACGTATCGTCAAGCTGCTGTCAAATTTGAAGAAACATGTAAAATTGCTAAAGAGAATATTTTAACAAGTATGCAACTGATTTGAACTTTTTATCCGAAAAATGGTGGAGCTTTATGAAATATACGACTGATATGCACCGCTCATCACTAATACCACCTTTGCTCGATCCAAATACCAATTCATTAGTCAATAAATCTCCAGAGAAATCCGAAATACTTAATCAGCATTTTATGAAAGTATATACGTCTGCACAAACTAACGCAATATTTCCGGTATTATCCTCATCACTTGTTGTTTTATCACAGTTCCATATTTATGATACTGAAGTTTTAGAATTACTGTTGAATCTAGACACAGCAAAATCCTGTTCACCAGGTATTACAAACAGAATGTTGTTCGAAGCAAGCCCCATTGCGCTACTATTAATTAGCTAACTAATGGACCATAAAGAATGGCGATCTCAGTATTCCGCAAATATCTTCCTCAATTTTCATTGACAAGGCTTCAACATCTTTTTAAAAGATTCACCGTTTCATACACTACAAAAAACATATTAAACATATTTTTGTATACGGTAGAAATAAAAGAATATAGGTGAAATACTGCGAAGCTTCAATTTCCATTCCTTTCAAACACAAAACAGTTTTTCAATTCTAGTTCTTTGTGTTTTGCGATATAGAATAAGAGAAGGTGATCGTTTTGTAGCCCTTCAAAAGTTCTATCAATTGGCTATGTTTAAAACTCTTCATAATCGCAATTCGTTACGGGAGTAGGTATGCACCGGTATCAGTATACCGAATACCGAAAATACCGAACTTCGGTATATACCGATACCGAAAATACCGACTTTTTTTGACTTGGAATTTTTTGGATTTTTTCATTTGAAATGAGGTATTTTAGCATCCTGGAAAAGCAGAACGTATAAACAACACTCAGCTGTGTATTTTGAGCATGTTCAGATAGAAAGAAAAGAAAAACTTTG
>CAJNOQ010004553.1:0-17241 GCA_905250885.1 Didymodactylos carnosus | reverse complement strand
ATCCTATTTTTATAAATACTTATCGGACCCTTATACGACTCTTATTAAGTCCGTATATAAGTGTTCGACCACGGTTGTGGTAATTATTCTGGACACTTACTGACCACCTCGAGTACAAGTACGAGTACGAGTATCGGACCCTCGAGTACGAGTACGAGTACGACCAAAATTGTACTCGAGTACGAGTACTTCGAGTATTTTGCCCAGCTCTGCCATAATGGTATATGGAAAGCATATGAGAAGAGAAAGAAAATCAAAAACATGCCGATTTGTCAGCGCTGGTGCGAAGAGTCGAATAATTGAAAACTGTCATTTTTTATCAGCGGAGCGGAGCTGATACTTCTTTTTTTGTTTCTCGATTCTCACTCAGGTCTCTTTGTCGAACTCCCTCTTCCGGTAACTTCTAATGCATAGCTCAGTAAGACCGACCTAAAGCAGAAACTTGCTTTGTACTTCATTGCATTTCACTCTCGAAGATAATACCGGGTAAAATAGAATGCAAATTTAGCTAAAATAATAATGAAAAACGGAAGAGGAAGAAGGGATTTATGAAATAACCCGAAATTTCTGAAGTGTCCTCAGATCCTCTAATTCACATTTTCCAAGTTATTATTATTATTTATTATTGTTGTAATAGTGTATCTGTTTTTAAGATATAAAATCCATATTTTTGGAAAGAGACATCCATAGAAAAGGAAATGCTTCAGTCTTATTAAATGAATCATATTTCATTTCAAAATCTTCTTTTATGTCAGAAAAAGAGCTGTATCTGTTGAAAATGTTCTCTTCAAATGTTTCTCAATTTCAACTGACAATATTTCACGAAGATATGATGAGTTCTAAATATAAATCTTTATACACGTAAATTAAACCAACTGACGGATCTACTGCAAACAAATAGAATAGAACGACGATACAAGTGTCCTCTTTCATGTGTCGTATTTGAACACAGTTCACGTGCATATGCATATGTTTTCTCAGCCAAACTTGCCAGAACTCCGAGGTCACAACATCAGCACGATAGAGATTAGATACTTCAAATACTAGATGTTGACGATCACGTTCCATTTTACCAAAACATAAGATACCATCACTAAAAATTCTCACACACCACAATGCATCCAAACAAACAAATGTAGTTTTCTCTAGAGAGACTGAAAACTTTTACACAACTCGCTTAGAACTATGAAATTTAAAGAATTAGAACTTGACGGCTGTCAGATTATATATTAATGGATGGAACAGTGTAGAGCATCCAATTTTAAAATAAAGTTCAATTCACTAGGTAACGCTCATCTAGAATTCGCTCGATCCTTTGACTTAAGCTGCGCTACGCTATTCATAAAATATACACTTGTAATAAACAGAGAAAAAGAAGCACAAAAAGGAAAGATATAGCGACGATGTGACAAATTCAAGGAAACAGATCTTTAAAATTGAGCCGCTCAACGTCTCATCCCCATACTTTTTTACATTCCAAAATATGTGGTGTATCATCCCCACCACTCCTCCTACAGTTCTGTTGTCTATGATCCGCTCCAAAAACAAAATGTATTGATTTTTTAAGTAATGAGAATCAGTAGAATATCTAGTAAATGATGCCACCTTCATAAAGAAACCACTAATCCCGTACATAGAATGAATAGTACTGATGGTGACGTGTCCTATATGTATTAGCAAACAGAGAGGCTTCGTTTCACACCTTTATCTCATTCTTATCAAAAATATGCTAAAACTAATTGATCATCAAATGTAGTATCAAATGGAGTTAAAATTCTTATGAGAGTACGTAGAAAAGAAAACGCATCATCATCAATCACTAAACAGGTAATAGTTTTTCAAAAATTTTACGTACTAAAGAAACAATATATTAATTTCAGAATGAGTGCACATTCAAAAGTTATTATCAATATTTCTTGCCGGTTTATACTAAACATCTAAAGAATTAATTGGAGCCGTGCTCGTTAAAAAAAAAGAATATTCATTGATTTAATCATCAGTATTTAAACTGTCGGAAGTAACAAATCTCTTATAGCTAAGTATAATACGTTGTAAGTTATTGTGCGTCAGGATTTGTGATTTATATCTGACATGAAAGCAGAAAAGGCGAACTAATATTGATTTTTGAATTTAGATTGATCTCATTCACACACACTTTTATTTATTTTACACATAAAAAGACGTGGTGCTCAATCAGTGACCTTTTTTTTAAAAAATGAAAGAAATCTCTCTAATTTATTCAATTTAACATCTATGTCAAGTAGCTGGGTGTGTCTTTGTACAAGGACAGTATTCGTCGGCTACTCTTCTTTTTTTCCATTTTTATTCTTTTCATTCATATTGAAAAATCAACTAACACCTGGATATTGATTATCTTGCAAGATTAGGTATATATCAATCGTACGCTTAACATAAATAAAGTTCATGTAACAAGTTAAGATTAATTTCCTTAAAATGTCAGTCAATATGCTGATGTGAAACTACCTACAGTGCTCAAATATTGAATATACTTTATCAGAATTTGGAATCATATCGATTATAACTTTTTTTCCTATTGGCATATATATTGTTTTTCTTTTTTATTGTCTCCACTTTGATATCGAAGATGTTTCTATGTATTCAAAATATACATTGTTTATTTAGCTCAATTTGTCGAACTACTGACAAACTTATTTAAATCAGATCACTCGTAACAAAAAGAAAACAAAAATTGCTTTAATACTCATCATTCAGAAAATGTTTATGTTTACTACTCTAGAAAAAACTTTCTTGAAGATCATAGCATAGGAACGAAATGATTGAGATTGTATTTCTTTTTATATCAAAACTAAGCCAGTCCATAAAATATCTTGTATTAGCAATAGAATTCGATTGTTCTCCTTATTATATTTGGATGAAAGAGTCTATAGAAAATTTCTTACTTAACGTGTGTTGGTCTGTTATTAATATAATTCTTATTTTTGACTCAATTTTCTTATATCAGTAATAAAAATCGTGTTTTTTGTAGTTTGATGAAACAAAAAACATCAAATATAATCGATATCTTACAGATGATATATTGTTTTGTTTTATGGATCTAAAATAAGAGTAGACGCGTTGATCTTGGTATGATATAAGAATTATGGAACAAGTTATTCATTATTCATATGAAAAAAAGTTCATTGTCAGTAGCGAATAAGACATATATGATGATGGACTGATACATTTATCTTAATCAATCAACCGACAACGGTTTTGTTACCAAAGAGAATCTTAAATATACATAAGATTAATAACATTTTATTAGGTAATATTTTAGTTCTATTTTTAAGGAGTATTGATTTCTTCTTTTTTGCTGCTTGATTTCCGAGTATATTAAAATTTGAATGACATATATGTGAAATTTCTGAAACAACAGATGAAAAAGTTTAAAAGATTCTCTGAAGTGTTTTTCGAACTAAAAATCTTAACAAAAATGTATTAAATATAATGTCTAGAAGAAAAAAAAATTTTCTCTCCTTCTTATTCATTTGCAATTCCGTTATGATGATATATGTGCATAAGAAGAAAGAAGAAGAATACCGATTGTGAATTGAATCAATGAAAAGTGTCAAAAAAGGAAATTTAAACCGGATGTGCACAGTTCATTTGTGTAATCAGGTGAAAAAGATGTTTTCGTGATTATCGACGACTTTCGGAACACTTTAAATGAAATATATTCTTTGTTTTAATCCTATTTATAATGTGTACGTTTGAAGATAAAGAAATAAAAATCATTTCCAACGAAACGGAATTTATAAGCATTTTCCATACGAATAGTTGTTCAGCCCAATGAATTTCCTCCTCAAAAAAAGTTGAAAACAATCTGCCTGATGGTTCATTAATTTTCTTTTCAAAAAGAAAAAACGCGTATATATGTATACATATATATATATATATCGGTAAATGGTGAATTTCACATGTTGGTAGGACTTCTCATTATAATTTAATAGTATTCAATCACTTCCTCTGATTTTCATCAACAAAAAGTGTGCATTATATCGAACAATGATGTTCTTATGTAATTGTTCGAGAAACGAGAGATAGATAAACACTCAGTTTATGTGGATGGATCATGATCGTTAATGAAAGAATATATAGTAATCATTTGGATGTTTCTACGAACCGATTGTTCTATCGAGCGCAATTTTCTACGACTGTTTTGCGCGTAAGATCTGATTCCAACAATGAACATGAGTGAAGCAAATATTGAGTAGCCGTTCCGTCGAACATAAAGAGTAATAAACAGCGTACTTCATTCTACTTTTAGTTCAAAAGCCGTTATTCTACTACAAAGTAATATGCAGTAACTATTGTTTCTACTGGACTATCGGAAATTTTTCAGTCTTAGCATATATGCATTCGATTAACTTTATCATGACTTGTATGACAAGTTTACGTTTCAGTTCATAAATGCATACACTGTTCTGTCTCATATGTATTGAAACTCATCTATATTGACCTAAATTAACGTCAAGTTTATCAGTCTTTTGTATTTTTTTCTTCATTATATTAACTAGGCGCTTCTATAATCTTTCTTTTATTGTTTTGGCAAAAAACACACACCACGAGTCTGTATAAATTACATTTAAGGCGGTATTTTCTCGAGATGATGTCGGCATGTGTTTGATGTGTGTGATTGGCCTTCTCAATATAATTCGAACCGCCTGTTTCAACACTATGAACATACATTACACTCTTTTGAAGACAAGTGGAAAGGGTTCAAATAGAATAAAATGAATCGGCCTCCTATTGTTACAATAAACATAGTTATCAGAAATGTGAATCTCTTCACACAACAAAACTATGGATAGAAACTAGAAGGTGGGATTCACTCATCTATCTTAATCTTAATGATTTAAAACTAACTACATAAAAGAAAAGAAACTTTGATTAACTTTTTGAATGTTGTTAGTTAGAACTAATAAATTAAAAACAAAAAAGATATATCATATACAGATTTGTTTCTTTGAAATATAGGTATCGAACTAATTCACAAGTGTAGAGTTGTGTTAGACATATTAGAGTTTCTACAAGAAACAGTATCACAGACGTTTATCTTCAAAGAACAAACGAACTCTTGTTATAGATATTTCTAATGGATGTTATACTGACTTTAATCATTAAACGATACTAATTAGATACTTAAACGAAGACTTAAACACCGTCTAATATAGAAAATAAAAAAAGACGGACAATATATTGTAATACAGAGATATCTTACAAACGTAGAATTATTAATCAAGGGAATACTAATATGTTATTAGAGCAATGTGATGAAATAAGAGAAAGTAGAACGGATTTTAGGCTGAAATGAATATCGAATAGATAATTTAGTTTTATTCATTCCCTCCTGCTAGGTGAAACAAACAAAAACGTCCAAAAACAGCGGAATTAGGTTTCTCTTGGACGAAAAAAAATAAGATATAATATAAATCTGTTTTCTGCAGACAATTGTTGGAGTGTGAGTATCGTTTAGGTTGTTCTCATAGTATCGAAAGAATTTATTCGTTTCATTAAGATTAACAAAATAATATAATTCGTTTATTTTACAAATTTACGCTAACTTGACTGAAGTAAAAATTAATTACAAAAAACAGCGTTATTTCTCATTTAACATTATTGTTAAAAGATTACTTTACTATCGAAACTTCTTTTTCGTTTTTTAAATATTGTCAGATTTGTACTACTATGAAATCTAAAGTTGGTTAGACGAAACGTCTAGTTTTGAGGAAAGCAAAATAGTCTCATTTATTTTTCTAACCAAAATCCAGTCATGATAATGTTCTTTTCCTTCACCGATGATTTTGTATCCGATTGCATGGTTAACACTATCTAGATCAAAAACAAGAAATAACTGACTTTCAACTACGCCAGATGCAATCACATTTCACTCTCTTTATTCGTACCTTTTTTCACTGTTCAATAAGTCTAAAAATAGAAATATGAGAATTTTACTTTCCAAAAGAAAATTAAATATCTTAGCATTTGTATTATCCATTGGGATCGAATGGATGCCATTCTCATTTTTGTTTCTCCGTCTCTTTTGATATTTGTATAAACTAGTTTTTTAATGTTTAGAATACCTGCTAACGGTTGTTTTTATTAGTTCATATATCAATACATACTCATTCTTCGTTACATCATTTTGTTCTCGTTTTGCGTTCGTATTTTTTATCGACTGATTTTTAGTAATTATCTTTTGTAATAGAAGCTGAACATCTTCAGGGTGTCGTTTTAATTCATAAGCCAATTCGTGCTGATAATCGATTATAAATGTTAATACTAACATTTAATCCGGCAGACCGCATGATCAGAATCTGGAGAAATTCATCGGTTGAATATGTTTGATTGTAAACAGCTACTTCTCCACTCTTCAATATCAATTATTATCTGTCTATACTTTGTTTCTAATTCATTATTCGTTTCATCGACTGATACATTTTTATAAATGACTTTGACTAATCTGGAACATTGCCATGGTAGCTTCGTGAATTCCACATAAAATTTTCACATCATCCAACGTTCTAAATCGCATAAATAAGTAATCTGAAGGATTAGTAGACTAGTTTAAAAATGATGTGTTTCAGTGGCATATAATTTTTTATCCTATTTTACTCATAACCTTCTATTATTCGTGATCTTTCGAAGAATCTCATTTCTCTTTTTTACGAACGAGGCCGTCCCCTAGTGAGAAACTTACTCACATCGTCGGATCTGAAAATTCTAAAATTTGATAAGTTTTTTCTAAAATCGTACTAAAACTATATTGTTTAACATTTTTTCAAGATTGGGTAAGAATCTGTTAGGATCTTAATAGTAGGAACGATAACGTTTTTTAATAAGATTCATTCGAGAGAAATTTTGAACACTTAATCTGCATTATCTAAAGCAGCAGCTGAACAGTGTTGAAGAATGAAGAGAAATTTCATATTTTCAGGTGTCCAACTATGGACCTTGACCTGCATGTACACTCGCTAAAAGGTTATTGAACACTTTCGAGTGGGCAAATACTTCCAGAATCTAGAAGAAAAATAGCCGTAAAATCACTCTTATTTTTTATGTTACTTATATAGGTAAATGAGAGTAAAATAAGAGGGTGAATGAAAGTAGAGTTAAATCGTATTAAGATCTTAGATTATCTTATCAAAATCTTATGAGATCTTAGTAAAGTAATTTTAAGAAGTATCTAAGATTTTTACTAGGATCAAGTGTCTGCTCGCTTTTTTTGCTGGAACACAGTTTTTTTATGAATTGTTTACGATAGAGATTATGAATCTAATAGTCCTTTCTGCTGCCAGGTTCTTTACGTAGGCGGGATATTTTAAATGTATTTAACGTGTTACCGATGATTGTATATATATATATCTCAACACATTTCTTCCATATTTTAGAACAACATAAATGAACATTCCTTATTATTAAACATTTTTAACAATTACAATAACTTTGAGGTGTGGTAAAGAGAACAATATGATGCCGCCGCCTCTGCTTTTATTCGATTCATTTAATGTGATAATGGTAATGTGTATGCGTGCTTGTCAATGTCAAATATCAATAATTCAGTCTATATGAGACGGTTTGATATAATAAAAGGTGATTGTCGGCAAAATTGAAGTTGGATCGGGCTAATTTAAGCTCCTGATTAGGTGTATACATTAACATTGACAGTACACACACACACATTTATTCATTTATTTCATATCAGAGTGTATATGGTGTGTCAAGTGTACGTATCGATTCCCATTTGAAATGAGCCGCTAATATGATGGGCTGTTACGTTACGAAGAAGTGAAAAATGTGACGAGCAAGTGACACATATGAATATATAGGATTGAAGTCAACAAGGAAAACATCTTGATTTTTATTTCACACATTTTTTTGGAAAGTGTATAGCGAGCCTATATATAAACGATTCTGACACACAATTGTTGATTGATTGATTGCAATAAATTCAATCTGAAACGGAAAAGAAGAGAATGACACACACATTTTATTATTTATGATAATGGTAATGAGCGGTAAAAAAATTAAAGAAGTAGACATACCACTTCTTTGTCAAGAACATGTCCTTGTTTACATCCCTTGCAGGATAATCGCTCTTGGATGTTTATACATAGTCTTTCCTTTCTATATCCTAAGGTATAATTGTTTGTTGTTCATAATCTAATCCGTCAGTCGAAAACATAACTTAAAGCTTTTATTTTCGTATTAAATTAAAATTCAAAACATTGCATTTCACTTTCAAGTTTAAGTGACTATTATTATTATCTGATGAATAAAATGCCATTTCTTTGACAGGATTAGAAAAGATGCTGTCGTTTTGATGCTCAAAAAACCAAGCGCCGAATCAAATCAGATTTTAACTTAAATAAGATGGTAGATGGTTGTTGTATATAGTCAAACAAAAACATAAACCATGGCTTTATTATTTCCGCAGTGTCTTTATATAATTTCGCCGACAAAAGTAAATAGACACAAGAGAGTGTGTGGAAGTTTGAAAAATAAATTACTTACATAATACTTTAGTGTAGTTAGATATTGTACCTTGAACAATAAAGTAAAGTTGATATTAAATATTGTCAACTGAAACCAGCTCTTCTAATGTCCAAGGATTCATCATTTTAATATTCACTGATTAATTCAAGTTCAACTGCTGTAAATAAATGCAGACAATAAGATGTCGTGTGACCAAGGAAATCTAATGTTTTTAAATGATCGGTTAATAAGATTCTGTTAATCTTACAAAAGAACAAAAAATGACCGACCAGCTCAAACGGGAATACAGCGTATTTGCTTCTTTCTCCTCGCCTACACTAGTCAAAATGTGTAAACTCATTGCATTTGCTTCCTCGTACCAAAAAATGAATATGCTAAAATTTTGTAGAATCTTTCGATGTGAATCCATCATTCCACCACAATTATTTCGTTACAGTAAATTCTACATCAGTTATCTTGTTAGAATAAAAGATATGGGGATAAAATTGTATGTATATTTATATTTGTATTATTTATTCTCTCAGCCTTTAAATCACTTCTTCTTATGACTATCTATTATGTGGCGGTGGATCGGTATGGCTTTTGATAGTTAAAATCAAATTACTTTCACATATATATGAATGACTATGTGTATGTATATCGACTGATCTAAATGCTTGTCTATCCAATTATTATTTTTCCCTCCTTCAAATAATAACACCCTCAAACACACATAATCGTACTGATTATATTCGTGAAACCACAAACGGATCAGTTTGTTAGTCTCTCTTTCTTTTTTCTCTTTCGTCAAGATTAAATTTCGTTTGATGTTAAACCGAATTGTAAATATAATATTCGTCAAAGTCAAAATTAAAGAAAGCAATCGACAAAGTGTCGAAAAGTCTCTAGATATACAAAAATATACTCATAGTTGACGACGATACCGACTACTTCAGAAAAACATACGATTTTCTCTTTCTCTAAAATAATTTTTATCTTCTTTTCTTTTCTCTTTTCCTTTTTCTACTAAAAATAAATATATTGGATAAATTTTCTCTCCTATTATAGTTTGACCAATACACGTTTTCTTCTTTCAAACAAGCCAATAAACAGATAAATTATGGGTTTTTTTTACACATATATTCATAGTCGCGGTTCAACGTTTGATATAATCACATCTACAATGATGATTATGCTCAATTACACTTTTTTCTATTTCTCTTCTTCTTTCACGGTGTAAAGGCGGAGAAAAAAAAGTTTTCTCGTTAGTTAATATATATTTATTTCAACGCATACAGAGACGTAAAAAAGAAAAAATTCCGTTTTTTTTTTCACTTAAACAGAAAATGGTACTTCTTGCTTATCCGTTGTTAAACACCGCAGCACCATTATCATCTAAATCAACTTTTATGGTAAGTCTATTAAAACGATTATTCTAACAAAAATGAGATAGACAGATTCTTTAAACTACTAGATAGAAGAAAAAAACAATTAGATCATTTTGAAATTGGGAAATAGATCCCACAGGCAATATCATAGTGTAAGATATGTTGAAAAGGTGATTATGTGATGATTAGAATTAAAGAAAGAATTAAAACAACGTACACTTCGTAAGACATAGTACCACTAGCATTCGGAGTTTCTTAGAAAATTTTAGAAAATCACTAAAAAAGCTGTTTAACTACTAAAAGAAGATTCTTTTAATTCCCTTCACTATTGTCGGAGAAGTGTACAAACTGTTAGTGTTTTTAATACGAATCACATTATTTAATGATCATTCTTTTACTTTCTTTTTACTACAGATAGGGTATTATACTATTCCCTTTCTAATCTATCCATTTAGATAACTCAATTTTCTCTTTAATTTGTTATCAGACCTTTGGCCATAATAAATATATTTTATTTTACATACTATCACTTTGATGATCAGTTGCGGGTTTTTTGTTTGATAAAGACATAGATCGGTCAAAGAATGTGTTTGCAGCCTATTCTTTTGTAAAGTAATTTGTAGATGATTAACACTTTCTCTGTCTAAAAGTTTGCTTTTATCGTGATCATCTTATAACTATTTGACGAATGTTAAATTAATTTGATACTTTTTTATGACTCACCCTGTTCTAATATCGTTGGTAAGACTTTTTCACATCCTATAGAATAATTGCATAATGTTGATTTATTGTTCTCTATTCGGCACTTGTCGTTTGAAAACGAATGCGCGTATAACTGATATTAATGTCGGTTAAATATTTTCTGTTGTTTTTCTCATATCTACACCTTATTTATAAAGATTATCAGCACTATCAATTCAACAAAAAAAAAAAAAACTTCCGCTTCCACACATATCTTAATAAATCTAATGATGCATCATCATCAAGAAGGTACACACATGATATCAAATTGGAATGAAGAGGAAATACACCAATCCTTTGTACACATATATTTAGATACTTAACAAAGTGCTTTGATCTTTTTAGATTTTTCTTTTCAGTACTTCAGCCTATATATGTGTACAGAAACAAGAAAAAATATAACATATCATCACTTCGATTATAGATGCCATTCGACATCGAAGGTGACTTCAAAGACTCCATGATTGATAGACAAATGAGATAGAAAGAAGCGAGAAATATAAGCAGGCGATCGGTCTTCATACCCTCATTTCCGTATTTCAAAGGGTAAAAGACATACACACCGACATTTGATTCCAATATCGGTAACCCTTTAGAAGACACTTCCATACCCGATTGTGTACCAGTCAATATTAAATTAATATCTTTTATTCAATATTTTTGACATGCAAACAACGAGTTAATCCATAAACACCTATTTTTTTTTTAACTGAATCAAAAATACCATCAATAATGTTGTTTTTTTCAAACTGATATGTTCGTACTCAATTTCTACACATCAATTAAGTGTACGGAGTTTTCTATCATGACTAATAAAATTTGAGGTATATAGAAGGAGTTATTTAGTTCTCGAAGGATACGCTAAATATAAACGTGTACTTGTAAAAAGAAGAATGACTTTTGTATGCTATTTGAAGAAGCGGTTAATCTGATAAATTAGTTGAGATTTAGAAAATTATCTTAAGGAAAAAGTGGTTATTACAACTAATTTACGAAAAGAATTTTTCTAAACATACGTATCTCAACTATTGAATGACTTTATTTAATTAAAAATTATATTCACATTTTAGGATCGTTCAATAGGAAATTCCAGTACTTGTCCAATTGCACGTCCGATTCCACTTAATTCTAGTCAACATAATCATCGAACTGTTTGTCCACTACCTATTCGACCACTCAATTCCAACATTTTATTACCGTTACTTCAACAAAATGAAAAATTTTTATCAGCCTCAAGAAAATCACAAGAATTTTTTCATGAATCTAACGGAACAAAATATTTAAATTTATCAATTATAAATAACAGTGGTATCAAGAACATTGATTCATTACAACAATCTCACCCATCATCAATATGGGATACTTCAGTATCGTCCTCGCCGTCAAGTATCAAACGTGATTCACAGTGGCTTGATCCACGATTAAGATCATCACCATCGACATTAGATCGTTTACATACAGAAGCTTTGATTCGTCATAAAACATTGCAAATGCTTCATACACGTTTTCCATTAAATAGTATTGATTTTCTTGCATCAATAACTGAAAATTCACTTACATCTCATCTAGCAAATAAAACATCTACATCATTACCTCCATTACATCCCCACACATTGGCAGCCATACTCAACTCATCGTCATCATCTTGCTCCTCTTCATCTTCACTAAATAACTCTTCTTCCAGTACAAACTCATTGAATTCATCACTACAGTCGTCACCAATCAATGTACCGTTTAGTAATCAGAATACTCAAAATTCAAATAATGATAAATGGTGGTCGGTCAATGAACATTCGTCGTTGTTCGGTTCTGTTACTCGACGATGTAAACGTTGTCGCTGTCCAAATTGTATTAATCAAACCGATATTGATCCACATACGAAACGTCAACATATTTGTCATATATGTAATAAAATTTACGGAAAAACATCACATTTAAAAGCACATTTAAGATGGCATGCTGGAGAAAGACCATTTCGATGTCATTGGCTATTTTGTGGTAAAGCATTTACAAGATCAGATGAATTGCAACGACATTTGAGAACACATACGGGAGAAAAACGATTTCAATGCCAGAGATGTGTATGTATCACTTTTCAAAACTATAAACCACTAAAAAATGTAAAATTCATTTTTCTGAAACGAAATTATTACCGTCTTTCATTTTTCTTTTAGGGTAAACGTTTTATGCGATCAGATCATTTATCAAAACATTCAAAAACACACGAATCACCAATAGCAGTATCATCACCATCAACAATAATAGCTAATGATCGACAAAATTTTCACCATCAGACCGAAAGTGAATGTAGTAGCAATGTGGATCTGATGAAAAGTGAAGACATGGATAGTGACACTGATGATGAAATTATCGACGTGCAATATTAACGCTTTATTTTCTCTTATTTATAAATCTTCATCTCAAAAGATAACAGTAATGTACATAAACTCTTTAAATTGTCTATAATATGTGCATATATATGATATAGAATTCATTTTAACAGAAAATTCCTTGTCTTATTTTTATGTTAATACTCGGTGATTTTAATTCGAACAAATTTGTTTTCTGCAGAATAGACGTTTGTACATAATGTAAGAAAAAAGGAGCGAATTTTTTTTATTTATTAAACAAAATTAATACTTATAATCATTAAATGAAATCTTAATACATCAGATTAGGTTCGATACGCTTGATGCAGCCCTCCTTCGGCGATCTAAGAGAAAATTTTCAGATGAAAATTGAAGTTGTAAGCCAGTTATATTGTTACATATTTGTTACGGCGACTATCCCCACCTAAGCATCCAAGGCTTTTTGTATCACCTCAGAGGTTTGAACCTTCAGTGTACCACCTGGAAAATGATTTTTACAGCAAAAAAGTGCCCCATCTACTTTTGTTTAAGGTATTGTTCTTCAAACGTCCCACAGGATAGACGCCCCTGATTTGTTGCCAACGTTGAAAATGTAATAGACGAATCAAAATTTAACAAGAATAATGGAGTTGTTCAGAGAATGTTTTAAACATTAAATGTTTTCTGTTCTATACAAATATGAAATTTTGTCTGATTAAAGTACACAGCTTAGGGATATTAATTTTTAGAGCAATGAGTTCAACTTCATAAAGTCAAATTAAGATCATTAACAGACATCGAACTTTTAGAAACTCACTTATATTTTCATAGAATGTTAGTGTAGGAAACTGATGAAAAAACCAGCATGTTTACTAATAAAATTCGTGCTCATTTGTCAATTGGCAGTCATATTCTTCCGAGAAAAGTCGTTATTCAATAAGATATGTCTTCCTTTTTCCGTAACCCGAGAACACAATATTCTTCTTTATGCTCAAACGAGATTTATCTTATATGTCACTTGACGAGATTCAAACCTGTCATAGATAACAAATATTATTAATGGCAAGAGCCCCGCAACACAACGGATTTCGTTGGCATAATCATATCTGCGAACATGAAATTTTGTCATTGATCGATGAATTTGTTAGATAATTGAAGCGGAATTACAAAAAAGAGAAGGAAATAATATCAGTAATAAAGAAGAGAATTATTAATACACTGTATATAATAAATCGATTCTTGGATAAGAGAATTGTTTACATTTCTACATTATACTAATAACGAATTTAGATAATTTTGAAGACCCAAAAGAAAATCTCATAACTTACGTTACGATTACGTTAAATCTGAAATAGTCATTTAGATACAGCGATGTCTATCGCCACCTGTCATTTTGTATCACCTACAGAAATTCAATTTCCGAGTTCATATTAAAACTTTCTAAAGTGGTGGACAAAAGTTTGAGACCACTTTTATTCCTGGATTTTCTTGTGAACGAAAGTAGCTAGAAGATATCCGACGACAGATGTGTGTAGAGAGCACCGTGGAGTAACTAGACATAAAATAAAAAAATTTAATCTGAATTTAGCCGAATTAAAAAAATGAACTTTTAAAAGTATGAAAGGCCTAAAACTTTCAAGAACTTTTAAGATCAGTGAAAAGTTACTTTTGATCATTTAGTAAGATAAAACAGACTTTTCTCATCAAAATGAGTCGTTCGGCAGATTCCCGCAACTTTTTTTGACCGAGTTATGAAGTTTTGTCGGAAAAGCACCGACGAATTTTTTTGCACCTAAAAATCTTTCTTTTAGCAAATTTGGTGTTTTTTTTCTGTCCAGTGCTTTCGGGCAAAACTTCATAAATCGGTCAAAAAATCTGCCGAACGTCTGTCTCATTTTGATGAGAAAAGTCTGCTTTAACTTGCTAAATGACCAAAAATGACTTACCTCTGTATCTCGCAGCGGAATATAGAAGACCGACTTGTTTTGAGAAACGCACCATAGCATAGACGCGGCTGTTCACATATACGTTTTTTTGACAAATAGAGATATTATACTTCGCCATTGGTGCTGAGAAGTCCATAGGTTTTTCTACGCTATAGCTAGAGTTTCGCTCAAGTTTTGCTCGCAATGTGGTGAAATATCTCAAAATAAATCTTCCTATGTAGGATATTTTGGATCTTGCATTATTCTGCTTTATTCGCTTTTAACCGCAATTATTTTACAGTATAGGTGTTTTTCTCACATCCTATCACTGGAAGTGATGTCAAGGTATATATTCCAAGATCGATCCAGAAGGTCCTGGATAACTGGGCCGATAAATGAGCTTTCTTGAAACGGGTTGATGTTGAAATAACAACACCAGAGATTGAAAATGCATTAACAGCAGCAGGATTTAAGCATGAAAAAATTGAACGCTTACAAAGTTTCAAAAAGGACAGTCCAGGTACAACAGTTAAAATTACATTTACTGATTCGTTGGATCGTGATACAACTGTTCGTACTGGAATACATTTAGAACATTTAAATATAATAGCTGAACCAGCCAAGTATGTAACAAAACCAATTCAGTGCTATAAATGCTTAGGTTTCGAACATATTTCAAAATACTGTCATAAAACTCAGCAAGTATGTACAAGATGCGCCAGAGCACACAATAGTAAAGACTGTGATAAAGATGACAATCAAATAAAGTGTAAAAACTGTGAAGGTAAATATTATGCAACATCACACGAATGTGATAAATATAAAGAATAAGAAAAGCGACTGAAATCAACAACTGAGAATTATTCGTCTACGTCATCTGAACGTACACGACCGTCGCCGACACCTAATGTTAACGATTATCGTGCATTTCCGTCAGCAGACGTTACATGTCGTCAAAACTCGTCATCTATATCGACTGTTGACATTGTTGAAACTGTCTTTGAGAAAGTTATAGCAATACTTCAACCAACTCTCGATAAAATATTAGAAAAATTAGAATTAACAACAACCACTGCACCACTATCGTCTACTACTGAAACAGCTACAGATCAGGACCAAATGGAACTTGATAAGTTTGAAACAGAAGAATAAGATCCTGATCAACTTGATTTGGATGACAATGAAGACGATAAGACTATAAGGATTGATGAACCACAAGTGATTAACAATAATGATGATAGAGAAACCTTTTACGAGGTAATGAACCAAAATCTTAGCACGACTACGTGTTCAATAGCCACAACCACTGATACGAGTAGTGTAGACAAATCTCTTTACCCATTTCAATCGAAACATAAAACGACACAGAAAAAACAACAATTAACGCTGAGACAGACTGCAGCCACAACAGGTAAAAATGGATCACAAACATCAGTTAAAAACAGCCATACAACTAATCCCATTCGATAATGAAAATTGTTCATTTCAATGTCACATCAGCTAGAAAACCATCGTGAGGAATTGATAGCCAGATTTCATGATTTCGATGTGATATCACTTAATGAGACAAATCTTGATGTCAAACACATTTTCTTCTTACCAAATTTCAATATTTTTCGCTATGATAGACCTGAAAAAGGTGGCGGAGGCGTACTGCTAGCAATTCGTAACACTATTAGGTGTCACGACGTGATTAATAAAATGAACAAATCAAATGAAATCGTTGCAGTGCAATTAGAAAGGAAAAAGCAACAACTCCTTATCTGTTCTATGTACGTCCCACCAAACTCAAAACTAAACCGAGAGTTATTTGATTTGACATTGACTCAATCCGGCCACATTAGTGGTCGGAGATTTAAACGCTGCATTATACAGTAAAGGTTCAAGAAAAACCAACGGAAAAGGTCAACAACTTCTTGTAGACAAGCTATTTTCGTGCAAACTCAGCCGCCACTGGGTATGAACGGTGGCCATAAACCGATGATATTTAATCCTACATTAGACGCAAATGCCAAGCCACTGAGTCCCCGTCTCTCAATGAATTATAAGACCGCAAGTTGGAACGTTTATCGGCAGGAGCTCAACCAATCATTATCTCAGTGGAATGAAAACAGATTAATCAGTACCCCAACAGATTTGGAAGAATACAATAAATAGATTACGAACAGTATGCAGGACTTTTAATGCGACCAGGACCCCGTTTTTTTGAAAATAGTCTAGCATGGAGCATAAAAATTTCTTACGAGGGAACCCCACGAAGTGATTAAACGCTTTTTGCTCGGAATCTAGTGGGTTATAGGTTATCGACCATGCTGATTACGAATACGACCATGCGGCTTCCGC
>CAJNOQ010004552.1:0-17241 GCA_905250885.1 Didymodactylos carnosus | reverse complement strand
TTACCGTAGATATATAGTAGTTTAAAATTGAACCGTTTCATAGTTGGAATGATTTTAGAAAATTTATTACCATCAGTTAAATCATTAATAAATATTCCGATATCAATATCATCGGATACGAACGATTTTTCTCTATGCCACATTAGTGCAGTTCCAAATGCAAGAAACCAATTAACAGATAGATTCTGAAAAGCACGTCTGGCATCAAATAAACAACGGGTATAGTTATCAGGATAGGAAATAGCAATTTCTTCACGGATTAGACTATCATTCACACTACTTTTTCCTTTTCTAATTATACCATATTGAGTATTAAATAAATAAACGATCAATAAAAATATGAATAAATAACCAAAATGTCTAAATTGGACTGAGGATATGCCCATCCCAGAAGGTAGAATAAATCGTTCACTGCTACTATATCTGAGCTGATAAACCCAACGATCTACAGACAAAAATAAGTTAGCAGAAACAATCCTACTCAATATCCGTCCGTACCTTCTCAAAGATAAACGCTGAGAATAAGATGAGCATATGACTTCCACAACGCTTTTAACCGACTGTTGTATAAGGGTTTGTCGCTCAAGCTTATTTGTTTGGGTTGTCCTCTAGTTACGATTCTATCTAAAAGATCTATATTGAGATAAAGGGATTGAAATATGTGCTCCTGCATCTGTTTAAAGTGATAGCTGTATTGGCGCTATCATTTTTATTGTGTATCACTATGATCTGTTAAACACTTTTTCGGGAATCTACTAGAAACATTTATTTGCGGATGATCTCAAAACTGTTATCTCTTCTTCGGCATACTCGTCATCTTTCTCTCTGATTCTGAACCTAGTTCAACAAGTAACGGATGTTCTTAATCGTCTAATCTATTATTCTGTGATGTGGAAACAATCTATCAGTTTTCAAATAACGTTTTGAATGTTATTTTATCAAAAACTGTACCCTTTCACACCTGATCTTCAATGTCAGGGCCATATCGTTTCTCATGTTCCAAAATTCAAAGATCTTCGCACCATTCTTGATGCCAAACTCACTTTTTCTCACCACATCGACTGTATTGAAGGCAAAACGCGTAAAAATTCTACTATAAAACCTATGCATGCTGCTAGTGATCCTCTATAAAATACATTTTCAATAGCTGGATTCTCAATAGTTGGTTATTTTACATTATCCGGGAAAAGTAATAAACATTCAGTGCGCGCCGAAAGTTTCGTCAGCAAAGTCGTTCATCACACACATAGCAAGAACACAAGGAACAGTGACGCCATTATTATACATAGTACTCACTGGCAATCCATTATTCGTATCCAGCTTGACTATTTCTTACCGTTTTTCAGATTAATTAAGTAATAAAAATTAGTCCACATTTTTTACTAACGCGTGCGGAATAAATGACCCCCTCAGTATTTTCTATTTTTCCCGTATTTCTTTAGGGTCCTAAGGTTAGTGTTTCTATTTAAAAGATGCGCCTCGAAATACCCTACAAAGCCATACTTAAACTTTAATTTCAGAACTTCAATCAAGAAAACTGCACAAATTATACGAAAGACGGAAAAAATGAAAACTTTCCAACTCAAAAATGATTTCTTGCGTTAACATTTTGAAAGCGAGAAAACCTGAATCGGCCATTATATAGTTCTGACTTTGCTGTATCTTTTAGCTTCACTTCAAATTTTTGCACATCAGAACCCGTAGAGAAATAATAATTTTTCTGTCGGTTGTCACGCATTTTTCAATTAATTTTTTAAATTCTGCGTACGATGGTGCTTTCAATAAAAGTCCTATAACTCCATCAAAACAAAAGATTTTTCGATCGAGTTTGTTTTGTTTTGATTAGAAATGATTGCTCTTCTCTACCTAACTGCAAAATCAAAACTTCAATCATGTTTTCCGTTTCTTGCTCGGGCACATTGTTGGAAAGCGGGACTGTCAATTTTTGACGTATTTTTGTAACTTCGTTCTCCAGCACATCATCTACTGTAAAAAAATTCTTTTACAGACCACGAGAAAGAGCACATTCAAAAGTACAAAAAGAACTGCGTTCACACTTTTCTACGCTTTTCTATGGAAACAATAGCTGAAAAGAAAAGTTTAAGTCGGGCCATATTATGACCCGGACAAAACAGGTATGTTCTCCTGGGAGTATTCTAGCTCCTTTTACCCACCCATTTAATAATATGAACAAGAAAACACTTTTCATACAGTTTTGAAAAACACGATAGCAGAGATATAGGACGAGTTTCTTCAACCGATACAATATTAGTTCCTCAAATACGACTTTTTTCCGATTTCCTCATGCGTTCGTTTTTTAACTTCTTTTCGTCACGTAGTGTCATCACTTGTATTTTTCACCGGTTAGCGCTGGAAACCGGTTTTTAAATGTGCGAATAAACAACAACAATATTAGTTTTTGTTTTTGACTATCAAATGATTTTAGCTATATGTCAGTGTGACGGAGTACGGATGCGAGGCGCAAAGGAGTTGAAACACGTTAAAAGAACAAGAAGATGACCAGCTGAAATGAGTTTAATAATGCGAATTGAAATCCCGTCGAGACTAGAAGAATTTTTCCTTTCTCAGAACGAAATTGCGTCTTTATGTGAAATTACAAATTGTGTTTAGTATACAGTTGATAAAAAAAAATAGATAATTATAAGACTTAAAGCCTTTTTGTGCCCGGAATTAAGACAAATTTGTGCCTGTTTATGTTTTTTGTGCCCGGAGACCGATATGTGCCCGGTTTTAACTAGGTTAGGAATAATAATGAGAAAGGTTATAATCATCATTTATTTCCTGTGGCGTAGTGGCACGAATTAACACAAAGGACGGGGGAGGATAAGCGAGTGTCGAGCACCGCAGTGAAACTCAGTAAAACTTACATATTCGGAATCAGTGTAAAACGTCGAACGTCGAAAACATTTTTTCCTCTAAAATTTTCGAAACACATCTTTTCTGAAGCAGAATTTTGTGCTGATGATGAATATGGGATCTAAAGTTAGAAAAAGTAAACATTTCGTGGAGTCGAATGCCAAAAACTGAAGGTTGGTCAAGGTCAGTCCAACTGATAGTTTGCAGGTTTTCACCAAGAAAGAGTCATTCAAAAAACTTGAAACTAAACAATTCTTGGTGAAAATAGTTGCTCTATTCAAATGTGTAAACAAAAATGCAGTGTGAGAGTATTTTGAGCAAAAATACTAAGAAAAAGAGAAAAAATAGTCAAAAATCAGCCACAATCCTTCACTGTGTCGCCTCTGCATTCCAAACGAAATTTTGAACCAATGTGAAACTTACATGCTATACGCAGTTTTTCACGCTGTATTCACCGGTACTAAAATAAAAATCGAAAAAGGTGTGAAACGTTCTTGAAAACGCTAATTGTTGGCCGATTTTTGACTATTTTTCCTCTTTTTCTTAATATTTTTGCTGCATTTTTGTTACATATTTGAATAGAGCAACTATTTTCACCAAGAACTGTTTAGTTTCAAGTTTTTTGAATGACTCTTTCTTGGTGAAAACCTGCAAACTATCAGTTGGACTGACCTTGACCAACCTTCAGTTTTTGGCATTCGACTCCACGAAATGTTTACTTTTTCTAACTTTAGATCCCATATTCATCATCACCACAAAATTCTGTTTCAGAAAAGGTGTGTTTCGAAAATTTTAGAGGAAAAAATGTTTTCGACGTTCCAAAGGGTGACCTTTGCCCTTAAATTCTTCGATAAAAACCTAAATGTGATTTTTGGAAAAGTGAGACGGCTGAAACACTCAGCATTTTACGCTGATTTCGAATATGTAAGTTTTATTGAGTTTTATTGGCGTGCTCGACACTCGCTTATTCTCCCCGTCCTTTGAGATTTTTTCTCACTGTCTTTCTCACGGTCTTTCTCACTGTCCGTATATGTAAAATGGAATGGAAACAAAGACAGTCAACGCAAGACGTTTATTAATAAACTTAATTCTTAGGAGTATCACTTTACTGTTGTTTACCAATAAGTAATAAAACGTATTCGTTATTACTTAGAAACAAGTAATAAATCCTATTATTTTATTACTTTTTTCAAGTAATAATCTTTTATTACTTTACTTATTACTAATAAAAAGAAAAGTAACAACAAGTAATCAGTACAATGATGAAAACTTACTACATACAGAAGTAATAAGTAATAAAATCACAAGATTTATTACCTATTTAAAGGCAATAACTAACAAATGCTTATTACTTTTATCGGATAATGTAATAATTAGTAAATGTAAAGTAGTACTCCTATTGAGTCTCCAAGTCCTAAAAGTTACGATCTCATTTATGAAAGTTTTTACTTTCTAATTAAAACGACGTTAATCAAAGAAACTGTTCTGGCTACGATTTACACATGATAGTGTGCGTGTGTGCTTCTTACGTTGAAAGTGTGGCATTTTCTTTGTTCAACCTTTAACGTCATTTTATGTTCTTAATAAGAAACGTGTTTAATCTCCTATTTCTCTTTAAAGATATTTGATAGGCACAGAATTTGAAATAAATGAAAAATACTATAGTGAGAGAGACTGTTCTTTTATTCAAATTATAATTTTAGTCTTTTCGTACACTAGAATATATGACATAATGTCTTCTCGTTACTTTACTTGACTTTCCTGATGTTTTGGTGACTTATATATAAAAAAAACATTTATTTATTTTTGTTGAGATTTTGTATACGAATAAGGATTAAATAATTAGAAATAAATAAAAAGAAGATATTTTTGCGTAAAAGAAAGACTGTGCTAAACTTACGTAGATTCCTTTGGTTAAGTTGGTATCAAAGGTAAAGAGTTCTATATTCATTATATTTCTAAAATTTTGTTCGTTACATACATATCAATTATGATAGTTAAATTATGAATCAATTGAGAAAACTTCTACCATTTCATACAAAAGAACAACAATTGGTATGTTTAGAAATAAGCGCTTATCTTAATAGAATGTTATTATTGTTATAGGAGCCAGTTGTTGCTGTTGTGAATTCAAATGGTGAAAGTCCAAGAGAAGAATGGGATCGTCCCATCGAATTTTTCTTGTCATTACTTGGGATGTCAGTTGGAATTGGTAATGTTTGGCGGTATCCCTATATAGGTAAGTCGTGCTATCTGCCAAACTTTTAGCGATAATAATAAATGTCATTTTTATTTTATTTTAGCCTTTAAAAACGGTGGAGGTACGTAATTTGTTCATTTATAACAAAAAACTAATTTTATTTTTATTAAGGGGCGTTTATCATTCCATATTTTTGTATTTATTTTTTAATTGGTACACCATTGTATTTCTTAGAATTATCGTTAGGACAATTTACTAGCAGTGGTTCAGCAACAGCATTTAAAATGTCACGAATGTTTAAAGGTCTTGGAAAAAAGAAAATGAACGGTGCTGACTTCTATTGAAACAGAGAATAGCTTTTATGCATTTAGGACTAGGATGGGCTCTAGTAATCAATTCATTTATTGTCTGTATTTATTATAATGTTATCATAGCATGGTGTATATTCTATTTTTTTGCATCATTTCGAAAAAAATTACAGTGGAGTGGTTGTCAGAACAGCTGGAATACAAAACGTTGTACGGAAATCAGTGAGTAAATTATCTTATCTAGATCAGAGACTAAAACGGGTCACAAGAGCCGATCGAAACTTGAATCTGTTGTGATCTGAAATTTTTATAGTTTTGACTTGACAGGATCAGAAAAGAATCTATTCTAGATTTGATTTCAGCTTGAATTTATAAATTTTCTTTTGAGTAAAAAACGAAAATGCTGACCTTTTCAACAAATGTACATAGCATATACCACCTGGAACCAACATAGATCTTTAACCCTTAAAAGCCGAGAGGCGTTTTTTTGACAACGGGAGAAAACTGATCACAAAAGTAGAGATTATGTACTCTTAGTATGTTCATGCTATAGCTAAAAAAAATTAGCTCTTTTCCCATATCGAGATACAGAATGGTCCGTGGAAGGGACATTCCCCGAAACGGCATGAACTTTACGAGTTTTCTTTGCTGAAGCGAAATGAATTCCTCTCATCTGGATATTTATTTTACTATTATCACACAAAGTACTAATCAACACGTATGTTTATAGTTGTTTGAAAGACCAGATTCGGTGCAAAAGAAATGTTTTTTAATATGGTATTCAATTATTTTTGAGCTAGATATTGTGTAAAACAATTTCTATTTGAACTAACGAGGGAAGTACTCCAACTGATACATCGCTTTTTGAACGAAACCTAGTGGACTATAGGTAGTCGACGATGCTGATTCTGAATATCACCATGACTGCTACTGCTAGGCCTTCAAAGACCGGTTTTCTGTAAAACCAGTTTTTGTTCGAGTTATCAGTCAGGGTACTTCCCTCGTAAGACTTATATGAACGTTACAGTTCAAACATTTCCAATATATTCTCCTAGAGCACATTTCATTTTTAATTGTAAAGCTTGGTTTTAGAACTATCCAAGCATCACGTCATCAGCCTTAGGAGGGAAGAGCTTGACTCATGCTTATCCTCGTACTTCCAGTTCAGCGGCACACTCGAATTATTGACAGATCAACGGAGGCGAAGCTTCAAAATGGCCAAAAAGTTGGTTTCATAACACTCAAAAAGTGTCTGTTATTTTGTACGTTTATACAATATTCCATGCTGTTATGACCGAATGTCCCGTCAAAGGAACATTTTTTCAGATGTTATATCATGACAGTAGTTACTTCGTAATTTACGGGCTGTTTTCGCAGGATAGATGAATGTAATGCTCGCCAATATCAGTCACAATAACAAAACTACATCCTGTACCTATGAACAGACTGAACATTCAAAACAAAAGCTTGCATTCAAAAAAATGTTTAATCTTAACAAATTAATTATCTCGCTGAGAAGCCAGTTAAAAGCGTTTTGTGTTTTCAGTCGATAATCTACTAGACTATCTTAGTCGAGACAACTGTCCGTTTTTGGATTTGGGTTTTTGTTACATTTATAAGTTAACTGTTATAATGTCCCTTCGGTCTTAAACGGTTAACTAAATTTGAGGACAGTAGAAGTTTTTAAAATGACGATAATTTTCGTATTTCGCTATTCAGATAAACACAGATTATAATCTAGACAAAGGTTTTTGGTCCCGCATTCGATCTGAAAGGAAAATTTTACGTTGACTCGGATTTCACCTGTGGGTTAATACAGCCTGTTTTGGTCTCTGGTCTAGATATGGAGAAAAACGAAATTAGAACCACTCTGGTATTTTTCATATGGAAAATGCCACTTTCAAAAGAACGTTCAGTCCTAGATCCCAGAGTATTTCGAGTTTCCTTTGTAAGTCTGTTTGTTTGTAGGTACACTTGACAATTTTATTGAACTAAATAAAACGAATATATGTTATAAAAATCAACAAATAAATTGCACGATTCCAGTATTTCCACCGGAAGAATATTTCGAGTAATTCAAACAGCATATTTACTGTTCCCATTGCTGCACTATTTTCTAAACCTTCTTTGTTTCAGTAATTAGAAAACTTCTCAATTTGTCTTTGTTTCAGTAACTATGTTTTGAAACGAAGCGATTCTTTAGAAAATTTTGGATCGCCTAATTGGCAGCTGTCGCTCTGTTTACTTCTTGCTTGGCTTCTAGTGGGATTATGTATTGTCAAAGGAATAAAGTCATCCGGAAAGGTTGGTGTGAATTTTCTGTTTTATCGTTGAATTAGTCACAATTCAGCTGGTTTCTTTATCAGGTAGTTTATTTTACATCATTGTTTCCCTATGTTATTATTTTTGCACTGATTATACGTGGAGCGACCTTACCAGGTGAGATTGAATACCGTAACTAAAAGTTCATATCTCTAATTTATTATTATTCATAGGGGCAAAAAATGGCATACTGTTCTATTTAAAACCGAATTGGCAGAAAATCAAAGAATTTGAAGTAAGAATAATATGTACACTAGATACAAAAAATTTTGAAGTACGTTTAAAGCAGATAAATGTTTTCTTATTAATATTTAAAAAATATTTAACAGAAAAGGAGAAGAAAGTACATTTATTCAAATAGATAATCAAATTATTTATTTGAATAAATGTGCTTTCTTCTTCGCTCCTGTTAAATATTTTTTAAACAGTAGTATACTCTATCTACTCAGTGATTTAAAAACATTTTTTCCCTCAACATAATATTTATAATTACAGAAAAACGAACAGAGTATGTATATCTATACGCGGAAACGTAACTATGAGAATAAAGATTATTTGAAAAAACTATTAAAAAAGAATGCAACTCTTTATCTTAAGGTATGGATAGCTGCAGCGTCACAAGTAACATTTTCACTGAGTGTCGCATTTGGATGCATATTAGGTTACGCCAGTTTCAACAAATTCAATGCTAATTATCTAAGGTTAGAATAAGCTTCTACAAGAACCAATCACATTCAGCGTTAGATCGACACCGATGCTTCTACTTTTTCTTTGAAACATGAAGCATTGTTTTCCCTCACCCCTCTATTTTTGTGTATTAGAGTTTGATTCTTATTCTGTTATGAACTATTAAACTTTAGTGAAGCATTTTGCTTGCTTTTTATCATTAGTATTGTATCTCCCCCTGGGTAAGAAATATAGACCTTTCCATAGTTAAAATGCGGCGTCTTCCAGCACCGAGAGATGCTTTGATCAGAAATGATGACAGTTTTATTAAGAGCCCTAAAATGTGTGTCATACACTAGTGCCACTGTATCTCAAAACCGACTTTTCTTAAGCGGACTGGCTGAAACTCGAGGATTCTGTTTCATCATAAAAGATTCTTCTTTACGTTGACTGAGCGAAGCGACAGGGAGACGTATTTTGTTTAACTTCGCCCATTGCCTAGCAAAACTCTCCTTTCGTTTTACACTATTTTTTCGTTCGAGTTCAGTCACTCGTTCCCAGTTTTCTCTGATCGTATTGATTCGGGAAGAAGATGATTGAAAAATGTAGGGATCGTAGATGACACAACTGAACGGCTTGACCACTTAACGGTACACTTCGCTGATCAAGTTTTTGAAAAATCTTTTCTTGATATCAAAAGTTTTAAACACATGATTAGATGAGAGTTTTTATTCTAAGAACCCGTTTGAAACTCTCTTTTCGAAAAAGTTAATTTTTCATCCAAAAAACGTGGTTTTGAACTTTTCAGAAACCGAATTTTTAATGTTTTAACCAAAAACATTTTTTAAAACAAATTTCTAAAGATATGCTTTTGTAGAGAATTAAATTCTCTGCAAAATGGCGTATTTATTTTTGAGTTTACTTGCTATGTACAATTTGCACATAGTTGTACAGTTTCCGACTTACTGGTCAGCTTTTGAGTTCTTATTTTGATACAGCAACTTGATTTTTGAGCAGATCGATCAAATGTACAAAGAACACAGGAAGTTGTGAAAATCAAAACTTTACCATCGTGTTAAGTGACTCAAATATGCTTGACAAAAAAGTGCGTAACGCAATGACGTTTTTATTTTGCAGCTTTCTCCCTAGCAAAAAGCACTACAAGAAATTTTTTTAGTATCAGATAGCCCGTCGATTACTCTATAAATTTTGCTCTAGAAGTTTCCTTTTCGCATAATTAATTTCACAGGAAATTAAAGAATTCAGAAGAGCGCTCGAAAAAAAAAGGTCTTTTTTCGTAACGCCGTGACGCGACACGATAATCCTTCTCAAAGCCCAATGCAACATCCAAAAACCTTCGTTTTCACAGCATAAGTGAAGCATGATGAACGGCGTCGATTGACATTTGAAAGAACTTTCTAGCTACTTTAGTTTCCGAGATAATCGAAGTTTAGTGCGTCAAAGACGTAGCGCCATGACGTTTGGACAAGCCGTGAAGTTAGTTTCCGGATATCTGCTTTATTATCATATAATTAGTGTTACAAAATGAGCATATTTCTTAGACAACTCTATCGTTTTTCAGAGCTGAGCAAGTAAAGTCGACTTGACATGGTCCAAAATTTTCTGAAAGTATGGCTTAACTTGGTTTGACTTGAGAAATTTTTTCAAGTCAAGTAATTTCTAGTAAGAAGATTCTCGTTTAAATTAGACTTTTTCTACCATGAAAGAGAGTTTCTGAGGCTATAAAAACTCTCTCACCCAAAAAGATGGTAGCAAATTTTATGTTTTGCCTAATTTTAACCAGACTTGGCTTGACTTGGAGGAGAAAATTTCGAGGAGTGACTTGACTTGGGAGAAAGAATTTTCCGACCTTGACTTGACTTCATCTGACTTGAAATCTTTTTTAGTGACTTAACTTGACTTGTGACTTTCCGAAGGGCAGTTGGCTCTTTAGTTGTTTCGTCTGATTTAGACTATTTCGTTCTTCAGTAGTCAAAGTATATCAGTTCTGCTTATATCATATCTGGCTTCTCTCAATTATCAAATTTCAAAGAACATAATCAACGAGTATGCATATTTTCTCTTTTGTAGAGATTGTATTCTGGTAACAGCATGTGACTGTTTTACAAGTGTATGTTATCCGTTCTAAGTGTCTTGATTTTGTATGACTACACCAGGTCAACATTATTACTACACGTGGTATTCTTATCTACTAGGTTTTCGCAGGTTTCGCAATCTTTTCTGTCTTGGGCTATATGTCATTCAAAACTGGTTTACCCATCGAACAAGTGGCAAAAGCAGGGCCCGGGTTGGCTTTTATAGCGTATCCTGTTGCTCTCTCAATCATGCCAGCGGGGCCGGTATGGGCAGTTTTATTCTTTTTAATGTTATTAACACTCGGTTTAGATTCTCAGGTATATCTTCTGTGTTCGTTATGCAATGTACAGTTCACACGTGGTATTCTTATTTATTATTTAGTTTGCTTTCTCGGATGTTGTTATAACAGCTCTACTCGATACGTTTACTAAACTTCGGCAGCATAAAACATGGGTGGTTCTGGCATATTGTATTGTTTGTTTCCTTTTGGCATTACCACTTTGCACACCTGTAAGAATGTTTACGCTGAAAAAGAAATCTATAGCTGTTTAACGGAAAGTTTATCCTATTACTAAAATCAATTCTTGTTGTTTTTATGAATTTAGGGCGGGATATATTTATTTGTAAGTACCGATTGTTCTCATTACTCATTCAATGCCACTTTTATGCAAAGTTCCTCTCAATTTAATGCAATCCAAAAGAGAAGATAGTTTAAATGGAAGACACTGTTAGAAAACGCAAAAAGTGTCTTCCACTTCCATACATGTCAGGCCGATGAACGAGAAAGAGATGTGCCTAGCCGGAAATATGGCTCCTAATGCCAGAAAATGCTGCATTAGTTCTCTGTTTTTAAACCCATCTCTACAATTTCCGTAGCAACGCTGCGGTACTTGACGGAAATGGATTTGATAAACAACACACTTTCTATCGGATGATTTAGTACAAAACTCTGTTCTACCCTTGACCGACTCTGAGTGCTGCGAGATATACTTTCTGGACAATATTGTAAGCCCTTAGTTTGAGAGGAACTTCATTTTGCAATCGCTCGGTACACGTTGATAAGCTTATTACTTTTTGAGACATTGATGAATGAATATTCTGGAAATTTATCGGTTATTGTATGCGCATTTTTTGAGTTTGTGGTAATTGGCTATATTTACGGTATGGTAAATAAGATAAAATTCTCTGTACCATACTTGCTTCTATTTTTATTGTTTTAAAGGTTTCAATAATTTTATGGAAGACATTCGAATGATGTTGGGTAAAAGACCATTGGAGCCATATTTGTTTTTCACTTGGACAATAGCAGGACCACTAATCACACTGGTATGACCAAAGATGGAAGGAATATTGTAGTCCTTTCCCGTCAAAGGCTAAATAATATGTAAAGGAGATGTGTAAGGCTTTCATTCGATCATGTCAAAAATTATTCAGAAATTTTCAGCCTGCTCCATACAGTGGGCATTTTTTTATAGAACAGGCAAAAATGGGGTTTTCTCAATTCAAAAGAGGCTATTTTCTTTCAATACTACTTTATTACTTACGTTTTAAATGTTATTATAAATTTAAAAAACCCGAATTCGAAAAAAATGTTTTAGACGAAAAATGCCTGAGAGGGATCCTTGCCTAATTTTTGTCGAAAAACTTTTTATTCAAAAGATGAACAAATTATATGTCATTTGATGCAGCTTCATTCAGAAGAATAAGGGAAACAAAGACAATAATAGTAACCGAAAGGTACATAAATTTACAGGTGAGAAGAACATGGTAGGTTTTTAAAAAAGTTTTAGTACAGAATCTCTCTTCTACTGGCCCTCTTCTAAGAAATTTTTTTCTAAATATGGAGTAGAAACGGAAACCCTAGAGGGATCCTTTCTGTAAATGTGGATAAGCCGTTTATCAGATGCTTACATATTGACTTAACAAGGTTCTGCATAGAAGTTCTCAGCATTCAGAACGAGAAGTATAGGGCGCTTATCTGTATCCGTATTTCATAGGGCTTATCAAAAAATGCTTGCCACTTTCATATTCGATGCTTATGAGAGTCTTATAATATGGCAACCATTTTATGATAGGCCTTATAAAATTTACAAAAAAACATTCCTCTGAGGAAGATACGTGTGTTCTATTTCCTTGTGTAATTTTACATGACACGGATCAAAAACCTTCCGACAACATTTTCCTTAGCCTACTCAATGTTATCATTTCTATCACGAGTTATCGGTCACGTTTTCAATAGGAGGAAGCTCGAAAGTTCGGTATTTATTGGATGTTCCAAAACAAGATTAGCCAGTTCGTTGTTGGATGAACATATATTACTATATTTTGTTTAGATCGTTTTCTTTTCGTCAGTAATTCGATTTAAGACACCGACCGAAGGAGATTATGTTTATCCCTCTTTTGCAAATGCGCTTGGTTGGTTAATGGTTGCTGCATCGATTATATTTATACCGGGTGTCATGATTTATGAATTAATAAAAGCCTGGAACATTACTCGACAGCCGGTAAATAGCGTATTTTTAAGATTTAATTGTATAGTCACAAAAGCCTTATCATTTGATTGTATTAAGTGATCTGAGTAAGAATAATATTTGTGAAATACAGACACACTCTAAGTTTCTTACCAAGTCTATCAGTGGGTCAACAAATGCCTCGCTAAGCCAGTTGTACATTAACATTTACTACCGTATGCAGACGCTGCTATAACGCCTCCGGGGATGGAATGGGCAGAGCTTTTGTTCTAAACTTTCACTTCTCTGTTTAACTAAAGTTCAGCCAGGTGTTTCATAAACCTGCTACTTCCTGAACACCTCTTTCTCAAAAGTAGCTCTTCCACAAAACTATGTCTTCTATATGTCTTCGTAGTGTTTTTTAAAAAAGCAGTTTGTATTGTCTTCTACGACAAAATACTTTGAAGTGTTTTTAAAACATGTTACAGAAAACTAAAAAAAGTCATCTTTTTGACGTGACTGAATGTCTTACAAGAAGACATCATAGAGCCAGATTGTTTTTTGGTAGTGCAGAAGCATTTCTGGTTTCCAGATTAATATTTCGAGACAGATTTTGCGTTTTTTTTTATTAGCTAGTGTACAGCTAAAGCCCTATAAGGATCCTTTATGTATGAAAATACGTGTAATATATAGTTTTTTCAATTTCTAGTCTGACACTGACAGTATGCCACATTATCTTCGAACGTTAAAATATGTGAGTATGCCATCGAAAGACTGGGGGCCCGCGAAAAACAAAGACAAAATTGATCGTTATTGTGGTAGAAATCAAAAACGATCATTACCACTAATAGATTCATTATCTTATGTAATTAACTGCAAATATACTCATCCGACACAAAATACAAATGGAACTACAAATTTTGCATTTATTAAAGATGAAGAGTGTTCTCGGTTATAAAACTGATATGCTTCAGTAAAAGGACTATCGCTCTCAAAACATCAGTTTAATCAGCTTTGATTTGTTTTGTAGTTAAATGAAATAAATTTTAGTAAGCCAGTTTGTAAATAACGGGCCTTTCTAGAATAATTGATATATTTACTGTTAAAATCTATAACGTGTACATGTGAGAAAGTGGAAAACCGCAGGCTTCTAGCACGTTTCGTTCAAACGGTATTCAGCAAACATCCACGTGGCTTATATTTTCAAATGGATAGTAGCAGTTGTGCACAATCGCTGGAAAATTTATGCATTCACTGATAATTCTGCATATTTCCTCAGTAAGGTTGGAAACAGTCAAAATAAACTTCTAGGCCAACTGGCGCTTAATTAACGTTTCAGCGACTGATTTCCCACCAATCCCCGATAAAGCTGTGATTTTAAAATCTAGAATAAATACTTTGTTGATGATTCCAGGCTGTCAATCCTGCATCGGTACACTACTTGCTCTCCTTCCATGTGTAGTAGACTTTTCTATAATTTGTACATATGACACATGCAGTGATAGACTGATCATTCGAAAGAAACTTTATTTAGCGCTTTCTCTAAGTTTATTGGGAGATGTAACGAAGCTAATGTACACATTCTCTAGCGAGTATGCACAGTCACTAATGTTACATTTCTCCACAACATACATACCAGTTTGCGGCCAACATTTTATTTTTCAACAAGTTGTACACTCTCCCAATGACATTTCAAACTTATTTCATCAAAAGTTTCATTTGTTACAGTGTACAACTATAAAATTTTGCTAAGTAGCAACATAGAAACTTTAGTACAATTGCGGCTGCAATGCCCTTATTTTGGCTTAATATGATTAAGAGTTTCAAAACTCTTAAAAACAAAAAGCAACAAAAAAACAAGAAAAAAGAAAACTCTTAATCATGGTAAGCCAAAATAAGGGTGTTGCAGCCGCAATTGTACTAAAGTTTTTATATCTACTGTTGCCCTTTGATACTGAGAATGTTAGCAACATAGCCTTTCGAAGAGTAATCCCGTTCACCACCTTCAGATGATACTTGAAATTTTGTTGTTTTTCTCAATCGATTTCTCAGTGTCTTTTACAATATAGTAAAAAACATAGACCTCTATCTTTTTTCTGTTTTCATGTATTTTCTATCAGAAGCTATTCATAAAAGAACTCTATTTGGATAGTCTGGATAGTTAGTTCTATTTGGATAATCCATAGTTCTTGCTGAGAGAAACTTCTTTTTGAAAATCTATTAAAAACTACATTAAGGTTTGATAGTGCTGTAGATGTTATAGTGATGATAGGCGATTTAGACTTTTAGGGATTTGTTATTTGTTCTATTCTAGTTAGTGCTCTTCCTCAATTCTAACTTGTTGATTTAAGTCTAAATTGTCGATCACGCCATAACATCTACAACATCCCACTTAATACCATCACAACTTCCTCAAAAACTATTTCGTTTGCAGAAAATTCTTTCTCCAAATGACGATGGCTATTCAATTCTAGCATCTCGGCGAACGAGAAATATATCTGTATGTACCACTTTTACTCCACATTTTTGAAATAAGCTTTCATTTTCGATATGACGTCGAAGACTATCAATACAGGCACAAAAAAGTCTAGAAAACGAACAAAACAGCAAACATGTCTCACGTAAGCAAAAGTCGTTCTTGTTCTCGCTTAATAAAAAACATTAGAAGTTATTAAGGGCCACCCCTCCCCCCCTCAGAAGTTATCTCCGGCACCATACATCCGATCTTGACGAAACTTTCCGTAAATGTTCGGCACAATGAGTTATGGGAATGAAAAGATTTATTTGCCTCCACGTCTTACGGTTTAATAGTTTTCCAGAGATCAAGGCCCAAAAAGGACCCTGAACGGCGTCCCAAGATTTTTTAACATACTTCAAGCTGGAGAGTTCGGGTTTGTTTTATTTTAAACTATACACAGACACGTTCAGTATATTATTATATAGTCAGATTGAAAGAATGAAATAAAAATTTCGAATTTCATTGGTGAAAGCAACTTTTATAGCTTTTATGCTTTTACAGCTTTTACACCATCAATTCACTTTTTAGAACGTCAAATTAATCGCGAATGTATATTTTCCAAGCTATGTCGGCCGATATCCGGTCTCGGATATCCTTAACTCGAATATTTATATGCGGATATTCCTATTTCGGATATCCGCCCATCTCTGCCATTGGTGGAGATGCTCTAGAATAAGTTTAAAACTAATAGAAACTTTCCAAAGAGAAACAATTCATGGTTATTATTCTACACAGTATAGAAATTGAAATTACTCTTTTAATTCACATACATCATATTTTAGACGAAGGTAGAAAATTCTGATGGATAAGTCTTACTGCTGTTGAACATCATCAACTTACACCATTCTACCATACTCTGATGTACAATAGAGAGAAGGTTCATTGGTAATCAATGACAGAAATCCAGTAGTCATAGCTAGCAAAGAGATGCACTCGTTTTTGAATCATGAATCGTCTTGAAAATGTTCGTTTACAAATGTGAAAAATAATGAAAAAATAAAAAACATCTTCGCGTTATGGAAAACTATCCTAAAACAAAATATTTTTCAAATAAAACTATGTGCATTTGACAGCTCGTAAAAGGTTATCTATAGATATTTATTTTTTGTTAAAAAATATCCGATACAAACAGGTGAAAACAAAACAATACTCATCATTCGTTACGCGATGACATTATGAACGGCGACGTTTTACTCACGATCCATAAAAAAGATATATTAATGCTTTTTGACTTTTTTACGTTTTTAATGAAGCATAGTATATTCAAAATTATAGAAAAGAATTTAAGGAAAATGATTTTACATACAAACAGCAAGCTTTCGACACTATCACAGTATCATCAGCAGGCGAATGACTTTTGAGAGAGAAGAGAGACAAATATATATAGAGATTTTTCTACAAGGAATTTTCTAGTTCTAGTTTCTCTATTTTTCTACTTTTTCTTTTTCTTTCTCGCCCAGTTGAAGATGACCGTCTTTAGCGATATATCATTGTAGTCGATGCTGTGGCCGACATGACTCGTCGCTTTGCTAACTAGTGTAAACAGTGGCGGTCATATAATTTCATTAACTCTCTATGAGCTCAGATTCTTGTGAATACAATCTGAAGATAAGTTCGTTAATTTTCTGTGTTCAGTGTCTCAAAAAAATCATTCTGACATTTTCCATTCGTGTAACGACATGGAGGTCTTCAGAATTCCATTATGACGAGGATAATAAATGGAAGGTTTGCCATTTTTTTCGTTGTTTTCCTTATATTCTTCACGCCATTACGCATGTTCGTCTCCATATCTTATGCCGCCGC
>CAJNOQ010004551.1:0-17244 GCA_905250885.1 Didymodactylos carnosus | reverse complement strand
TTGGAAAAAACTCTCCATACTTTTAAAGCTTATCGTTTGGGCTATCTAATGGTAGAAAAACGGAGGACCTATCCCTTAACCCAAAATCTGTGATAGGTTTGCAAGCTGAAGGTGTCAATCGGCGAGCAAGGCGAGTTTCGTACTGTGCCAAAATTTTATTTGTGGCAAAAAGTCCTTGAAAGCCACTTCACTAGAATCAGTTTTCAACGAGGAATTCGAAAAATTTAATTGTAAGAAGTAAAAACATAAGCGAAAAAAATTGTACGTCTTTTTTTGAAAAAGAAGGATTTGGGGCTTTTTCGACCTATTCTCAATACTTCACATTTTTCTCCATCAAAATTTCACTTTTTCGAGCTGGGAAGGTGATATTCGTGATCAGCTCGACCTGGCGATTCAGAATATGTATAATAAAGCACAAAAATAAAATTTCACTCGAAGTTTGCTTTACGTGCATCTTACTTTCCAAGTTAAAATAGTAGATACTAAAAATAAGATATTATTTCATCGAGATCAATTGTATAATGGTGCAGGCGAAATGTATGAAATTGTTGATAAATAATTTGTCTAGATTCAAAAATACAGTAGTGTCTGTAATATCTGAAAGAATAAGAATTTATTAAGAAACATAATTGTCAGCATCGATTTATATTTTTACTCTAGTCAGTAGAATATGAAAGATTCTACCTGTGAATAAAATTTTTCATAGAATGTTTGGACTTTCTAAAGAAGTCCTTGTTAATTAAAGAGAACTTCCAAGATTTCAAACTACAGCTGCTTATAAATGCAAAGAAATAACCCTAACTTCTCATCGTTAATAAAGATTTAAATGAGAAGGAGATTAGATATCAATTATAAAAAACATAATCATGCTCTTGTACCAAATAAACAGAATAGATTTTTTTAAACAATTGAATGTTAGCCTTCGGGTTCCATTATTGCTGATCTTTATGTTTCGTTTACATTCACTTCTTAAACTTGGCTCGTAATTAATTGTAATTTTTTATTGTTTTGCATTAGAAAACTTTTTAAAAATAATGACTATTTGCCTTTTTTGATTAACAATTGAATCTCTTACAATTGATAAACAAGCATTTCTCAACGAGTATAGTTCAGCCGTACTTTCACAGATATTCATTTGTTCAACAACATCTTCTAATAATTCGTTCATATGAACTAATTCACAAACATTGACAAGTATCCGTCCTTATATTTCTCCTTCATCTATTGAATAAATATCAGAAACGTTTATTTTCAGTTTTTTACCTTTTTCAGGATAAACGCATCAAAAGTTCGTCACGAATATTGTCTGGAAAATATCTGTGCAATGAATTTTGGATAAACTTGAACAATGACTTCTTTACGAAATCGGTCTTTTTGTTTCAAATATCTTCTCGAAGTTTAACACAATCACCATTTTTGTCAGAATCAATACCATAAAATTTTCTATCTGAAGAGAATTGTAACGCACACTAACTAAAGACTGTGCTTAGTACAATTGAAAATCAATACATAGCAACCGTACTTAAGACAACCAGATCATCATTCTAAAGTAGACCAGCTGGTACTGAACCTTATCATTGTCCATCAAGTTCAATAAAATGTGATAATTTTAAACAGCAGCATAAAAGTTCCATATTATACTCTTTTAGTATCAATTTGTAATTTTCTATAACTTTGTATAACTTGCTTTTTTCGCTTATTCCTGCAAAACATGTTTCCTCTAGCTGTTTATTTATAGCAGAGTTAAATTCTTTATAAAGTAAACAAAACAAGTTTCAAAAATGGAAAATAAATACAGAATTAATAACTTTAAACAAATTTAATCTATTTCACTGTTCTTCCGTTTAAATATATTCACTGGTCCCAATATTTTGTCCATATTAGACTATTGCAGTTTATTACGTCCTTGCTCCTTTGTATTTAAGCAAAAACTCGTAGAAGATAATCGATTGAAGTCTAAAAAGTTCAAAAGAATCTTTTGAAGACAAAATGAATGGATTTATTCAACAGCTCTTTTTTCTATCTGACATTTGATCTCTTGCGAGATACGAAACTCACTTAACACAAATAGTGCTTACCTCAAATATATCAGAGTTATTTTGATGTATTGATGCATAATTGAGAATATCATAACTCCGATTGATTCCATTTGGAAGAAAGAATTCAACAGATTTTATGAAAGATGCCATGGCAAGTACACTACTAGAGAAATTGATACATCGTACATCTAAACAGGCATAAAAACTATAAGGAATAAGCTTCATATAAATGAATGGCTTACCTGTAACAGCTTGCACAATAAGTTTGGTCGATATTTGTCTTAATGAATTTTTTGTTACATTTTCTACATCTAACATGGTTAATATTGCTTCTAAATAAGTAACTGGTGTTGTAATATTTAGATCCCAATCAATAGCATTACATATTAATGTTTCAGCGTTCTAAAAGTAAATCAATAGTCGTAAATCAGAGTTTTTAGATTAAAACTTAAAGTTGGATTTACCATCAAAGCTTCGTAAGTGATACGATGTTTTATATATTTTTCAACTGTATTTAGAAAATTTGTATATTCGGATAATTTCACAGCAATTGTCATGCATCCATATAAAATATCCTCATTCATGTTCAAACAACTTGATAAATATCTCATGAGAATGTAATAAGCTTTGATATAGATCTCATCTGATAATCCACAATCGTCGATGATCTAAAAATATAAAAGTAAAATGTCACATGATTCATCTGTAAATAAACCCTCACATATTTAATCGTATATAAGCATTTGGGATGTTCAACAGAAAGTCAGCTTCTTTGAGACAAACTTTAATCTCGAGAATTCATTATACAAAGTGTTTCTCGCTCGTTACGCAGATATAAGAGAGAAGATAGATTTTACATTTAGTGTACCTAAACCATGTACATACCCTTTTCAACTGTTTTGAATGATGAATTTTCGTCTTTGGTGATGTAGAATAGATCGCACATTGTTCATGATTGTCCCTTCGTATTAGGTTGAGTAAAATATTATCATCAGACGGTTGTTCAGCAGCATTCACCAATTCAAAATCAGAATCATCGGTATAATAGCCTGATGTTATACAGAGTTCTTCGTCATAACAAGACAGAGTAGCCACATCCATTGTAGAACGTCGTTTTCAGTAAATGATTAATTCTGTGTGCTCAGTTATTGAGTATTTATATATTTTTTTTCTTCATGTGTATGAACAATTTTTTTTTCTTTTTTTTCTTTTATAGGTTCTATATATGTATTTGATGTGACGTGATATTCAAATGTTCTGTTCTGTTTTCTTGATTGAACAACGTGTATTGTATATGCGCGGTATTCTTTTGCTTGTCCTCCTATATTGAGATCAGCTGACGTTAAAATTATGAGGTGTTAAACTTAGTTTTATTTGATGTCATCAAACAAGTGCCGACTCGGAACGCCTCAAGTCACTCAAGTTTGAAATTGTAGGATGACACGCGTGATCATTTACAAAAGTCATCAGATCATATTGAATTATTATTGGCGATTAAAGAGATTTATTGCACCTCTTTTGAAAGAGTTTTTTTTAGTTATTTCAATATTCAATTATTACACAATCGATTTCCTACATCTAATAGAAAATGGGTAAATCAATTGAAAGATGAGGACACATTGAGAATCTATAGCCGAAAGCTTTCCTTACTTCACTAAAATTTAAAATGCAACGATTCAAAAGCCTTTCAGTCATCTGTCGATAAGCTGTATAAGATCATGCTATTAGTCTCTTGCTGAAATTTCAAAAGATCAGGACTGCAGAAAAAGTAGTGTGTCACGAATCGAACTATGCAAGATGTATCCTCCGTCGACGCATTGTCAAAAAAGTCCTTCTAACGTTCAGAGAAAGAAGTTAGAATTGACCTTCAAAGACAACTTGAAACCTAAGCTGTGAGAACATCGATATCACTGTTAAGTCAAAGTCACTTTAATGTTTCGTTTTAACGTGCTGAACTTCTTAACTTTATTGATAACTATACAGTCATAAATCTATACGTTACACACTATTATTATCTGAATGATTTGTTGCATAGTCGCCTCTTTTGAATAAAAGACAAACATTTAGTGCCTATGACAGCTTACGAACGACTTTTTAACAATTTGAACCACACCTCTCTCTCTCTCTCTCTCTCTCTCTCTCTAATATTATAGTCTAATTTTCTCTATAATTGTTCACAAACATCAAAAGAGACAAAGAAAAACACAGTCAAAAACAAATTAGCAGAACGAGTGTAGAATAAAATATAGGTGTTCTTCTCTTCGAATATGCGGCTTGTAAGATTGACAGATAAAATTCTAAGAAGTTGAAAATTTTAGAAGAGATTATCGTGTGGGTATAAAAACACTAATGTACTAAGTCTAATGCATTAGAATCAACAAATTGAAACAATGATGCCTTTTAAAGGAAACTGGTCTCTTCTTTGTTCGAAACTAGGATTTACTAGGGAAAAGCGATCACCCGGGACACTGAAAACGGCGTAATTAATATTTATTAAAGACCCACTAATGACCCACTGAATTCGAAAGTTTTCAATATTTTGGGTCTTGGTCAATTTCAACCAATGTCAGTTTTCATTGGTGTGAGCAGAAGAAAAATGTTTCGACTCAAACAAATCCAGTCTTAAAAAAACACATCTTACAGTAAGATATTTTTCAAAGAGTTAGAGTCTGGAAGGAGGCTATAATTCAAATGAGTAGAATCATAACAATACCTAAAAATGAAGTAAGTCTTAAAACTGAGTGGTATTTAGTAAACCAATAAAAGCATCACAACACGTCTGACCATTCTTCAAAGAAATGTCATGACCTCGTTTTTGTATGAAATTTCATTGTTTATATTATGAGAATATTTTCTGTTAGACGTTTCGTCTTTATTCAAAAGACATCATCAGTCAAATGTGACACTCGATAGTTGATTCTGAAGACAGAAAAATAAGAGATAAAAGAAAATACAAGTAAGTAGAACACAACAAAATAAAATAAATCGAACAAAACTTCTATCGAACTTTCTATTTTCTACTATAAATGTGAATTATGTACAAGGTCATCAAAATACTTTAAGGTCAAAACTTTTTTGTGAATAGATTTTTCTTTTGTTTTGTTTTGCATGTTTTGTCCATCAACAAGCTCTCTTTAATAGTTCTTTTTATAAGATGTGATTCAACTGCAAGAATTTCTGGATTCCAGTTAGTACGATGACACGTGTCCAAACAATGGACGGCTATCCTAGAAAATCCTGCTCCATAAAAGGCATTTTGGTGTTCTTCTTTTCTTATTGTTACTCCTCTCACTGTCTGTCCTATATAACTGTTCGTACATCCACAGCAATCATATTTGTAAACCACCCTCTTAACGTCCTGGGTATCACGAATTGATCTGCTAAAGACAGATGATATTGTGTGTACAGCTTGAAATCCGAAAGTCACCTTTTTCAGTGGACTTTGCAGAAGAAGTTTTAATTTATTTGCCAAAACTAATGAGGATATACTGTAGTAAGAAAATGAAATGTAGCATTGTCTAATGTTTGAAGGTTGAACAGGCTTTTGTAAGTTCTTATTCATTTTTATCCCTCTTATCGTCTTCTTCACAATGTTCAACGGATAACCATTGGCAGTAAAGATTCGTGTATAGTATCGTAGTTCTCTTTCAAACAGTTCATTGGTAGAACAGATCCGTTTTACCCTGATACACAAGCATTTGATCAGATTATCAGGTTTATCTCTTATTTTTCTGTCTTCAGAATCAACTATCGAGTGTCACATTTGACTGATGATGTCTTTTGAATAAAGACGAAACGTCTAACAGAAAATAGCGAGACTTTTCATTATGATAAAGGTGGTTTATATCTTATTATCTATTTTGAAATTTCTCACCTTAAAAAATGATTCAATTATGAGAATAATTGACTATGGTAGTTGTTAACTGTAGCCATCATCAAATTTGGCCGAACATTTTCTCTTATACGATACATATTTCTAAGTATTAGCTATATGTATTGTGTTCACTCTTAAGTAAAGGATTGCTTTCAGAGAAACTTGTATTGTTCTAATCTTTTACTGTTTATGAAAGATAATCATGCATATGTATGACGCCTTACACGAAGCCAAAGACTCGTGATCACCCTATATGCTCTACTATAAATATTCTTATGCCATTCGAATCTCAGATATTGACATAAATGATCGTTCGGGCATTAACTATATGCTAGGCTACATGAATGAAGCTGTTCATTATATTTGTATAAAGCGGCTTTCAAAAATCTTTCGATACATTAGTCAATTTAAAAATTACAAAATCAAGAAATTATATTATTCACTTCACGTTAACTTCAAAGATAACGAAAAGTTATCACAAATGCTCAGAGCGATCGTCGATATAATAGGGTACTCCTCGAAAGTAATGGATATTGAAAATGGATATTAGCTGTGAAGCAAAAGGTTAAAGCAGACATTGAGAAAAATTTAAAGTCTAAGACTAATAGTGTAACCTTGTCCCAAACCAAATATCCATCAGTTGTTTCCAGTAGTGTGTGATATTCGATAATGCCTTCGTGCCTTGATAATAAGTATAAACAGTGAAAAATCTGTTGGTGAAGTTAGCTCGCGAGAATGCAGAGGTGAAATAAATCTCGCATATCTCAATAGTATATGTAGTGAGCTACAGTAATTAATGTATTAAGTATAAGTTGGACTATAAATCAATCTATCATCAAAGCAAGTCCAGAATTTTCATCATCCATTCTCTTCTATACATCCTTAGTGTTTTAAAAATGTAACTCAAATAAAACTAAGCCCATTTAAAAATCGAGGATTTTTAAATTTAAAAAAGCTGAGCCTCTGCTCAAAACGTGATAGACGGAAAGCTCGAGTATGCTTGAATGTTTAGAGAACGACACCTTGGACTTCAAACACATATAGGTGAGCATAGAGATTCGTATCGAAAGACGTGGCTTACCAATATGGTTGTTCAAAGATCTTACAGGTACATCACTGTTTCAGACAATCAATTTCTTCTACAAAACAACAAAAACTGGAGGATCTCTAACCCTTTTCTATCAAAAGTTATTCAACAGACAATCATCCACAGCATTTTGTTCTTAAGGGGGACCCTCCGCAGAAAAAAACTTCTTTATCTTACATCCGATGTCGATGGCGCTTACAGTGACTGATACTTACTGTCCACCTAGCTTATGCTAAACATTTGAGCTTGAAATACTGACGCGATGACGTGTTATTGTGTGACAACGGGCAAAATGGGACTCTCAGCAAAAATGTTAAAACTTTGTTGTTGGAAGGAGCAGAAAGCTGCGGATGGTTTCAATGAAAATAGATACCTAAATCTAAAGTTTATTCGTAGCGATTTTAGATTTCGCGTCCACTCATTCTCTACACGTTTTTTAAGTCAGAACTCTGAAAATAACTCTAATTCGGCGGAGCATTTGCCACTTATTTTCTGAATCTTTCTTTTATCCTCATACAAGTTATTTGACCGCCAGAAAACCTAATACAAAAACTAACAGAAATGTCAGATATCATGATTGCAGCATAGGACACTAAGTAAGCACCTTCACTGCCGGAAATGACGCTATTTTATCTACTGTAACTAAGGAAAAATTGCTAAAAATTGGCTGAAATAAAAAATAAATTGTTGTATAGTTGCTTTAAACACGAATTTTTAAAAACAAGAAAATAGAATTCACGGTTGTTGTCTAGATTCTTCATGTCCTAAATGATTTTTATAATAATAAGCGTTTATGTTCATTAGGCCGTAATATTACATTAAAAAATAAAATAAAATTCTAACAATAACAATAAAAAGAAAACGTTCAACAAAAATTTAAAATAAGAAATAACATACGCTTATATCAACACTCACACAGTACTTGGTTTTTAAGACACTGTAACAGATTTGGCTAAATTTCTTGGACAATCAACATCATAACCACGTAAGACAGCAATATGGAAAGACAGTAATTGCATTGGAACAACACATAGAATACCTTGAAGACAATCAACTGTTCTTGGCATGGCAATATGACGATGAGCCATTTTGATTAATTCATCATCATTTTCGTTACAAATTAACATTGGTTGACCACCACGTGCCAATACTTGATTATATGCATTCATACATTTCTTAAATTCGAAAAGAAAAAACAATAAGATCTCATCAGGTACACAAATGTCGATATATTTACCGTTTTAACTGGATCATCCATAATAATCATCACAATTGGCATTGTGTCATCGACCATAGCCAACGGACCATGTTTTAATTCACCGGCCAATATTCCTTCGGAATGCATATATGTTAATTCTTTTACTTTCTAAATAATAATAATAATTAACTCTCTCCTAGATTTAGACGATCACCGTCTGTCGATTTTATAGCAAATACACACTGATCATCGTAGATATTTGATCCTCTGTATCTGCAGACTACTCTGAAGAAAAAAAAGCCTATTTCAGCATACTCGGTTTGGTTTTGTAAGATTTCTTTGAGACTATTCTTAATTCCACAGTACCAAAAAAACGAAGGTATCTACATTTGTTACTCAGAGATTCCAAAAAGGGCATCCCGGCATGGAAATAATCTTTTTTGGTTCCGTACGATACAAAAAGTTTTAGAGAGTAGAGATATGCAGGACACCCTTACTTTATTCTGCAGGATAGGGTAAGACCACGACCATGACTCAACAAACAGCTATCCTGCACATGTCTACTTCAGAGCGATATGAGGCAGTAACTTGAAATTGTGTATAGTTTGAATATAGTTCTCGTTATATGCTGATCACTCATATCACATCAAAATCTGAATATGATTCTCGATAGACAACAGGGTGTTGCCTGGTTAAAATATGCAGAATTTTATCTAAGATTTAGTGATATATTTACTTAGAATAAATCTTTATAGTAAAGTTCCTTAGCAAGTTTATGCATATTTGACTGACGTTCATTGACAGTGATACTATTTCCACTTCCTCGACTACAGAAATTGACTTCGCGACCGAATACATACCAGTGCTCCTTCAAGACACGTTGCAAAATTAAAACCACGTCCCATGACCAATAATGATGTTTCTTTATAGAGTGATTTGGCATAATCTTGTATCATTTTATCACAGCTAAGAACACGTTTAAGTAAATTGGGTAATTCTTGTAAAGCTTGGATTATTTCTCTACGACGTTGTTCTTTTGATAACGAATCTTCACTTAACACTAAGCCAAACATAACAAGTGCAATAAATTGACTTGTATATGCTTTTGTACTGGCAACACCTATTTTTTAGATAAAACATTGGCTAATGACTGGTCAAACTGATATTGGCACAAATATACCTATTTCTGGACCAGCGTTAATGTGTACACCACAATGAGATTCTCTTGAAATACTTGAGCCAACTGTATTTGTTATACCCAATATGAGTGCACCACGTTGTTTACAATATCTCAATGCCAAAATTGTATCGGCTGTCTCGCCTTGAAAAGAATGCAGCTTACAGTATGTTTGACTAATATATACTTTCGCTTATACCTGATTGTGAGATAAATATGCATACATCATCACGAAATACGGGTGTACTACGATCTAAGAAATCCGATGCCAATTCAACCATAACGGGTAATTCCGATAATTCTTCTAATAATTGTCTTGTTGCCACGGCGCTATGATAACTTGTACCACAACCAATCAAAATTAAACGTCGGCATCGACGTATCTCACTAAGATAATCTTTAATACCACCTAACAGAATTTTTTGCGTGTCAAAACATACACGACCACGCATAGTATTCACCACAGATTCAGGTTGTTCAAATATTTCTTTTTGCATGAAATATTGATAACTACCTAAACACATAGAGTTGTTTACAACCTCTCATTTCTCATTCGTCAGACACATACCTTTCATTATTTGTTGTAATTCTAATTTTAATTCATGAATTTCTCTTATGGCTGACTGGGTAACATCACCATGCTGTGTACGATGAATTGTTAGTGCACCATTGCTCACACATGCCAAATCATCATCTTCCATAAATATAACTTGATTCGTGTGTTCAATAATAGCACTAAAAAGGATATCATTCACTTGTAAAATATGAAACCTTGATAACGCTTCTCTTCTGATTCATACCTGGCATCGGATGCAAAATAGTATTCAATACTTCTATCATTTCCTGTTACACTTAAATCGGACGTTGTGTGATCAGTTATTAAAAGTGGTGGTGAAAATACGCCACGAAGGTCTAATAAAAAATAAAATAAATGATATTGATAAAACATGGCGAAAACCTAACTATTTGAAAAACCCATGCAATAAGCAAATACTAAATCAAGCGTTAAACAAATAGTTATGTGAAAAGTCTGGTAAATTGAATCGTCTTCGCTAAAACATCCTAAAGTGTTTTTTTTCATTTCTGTGTTCAGTGATTCTTAAAATGAAATGATCATGCAAGAATATGGAAACGTTAGTAGGAATTTTGTAAATGCTACACTTTTTCTACATAAGGCATAACCGAAATAGATAGAGAAAGATGACATTCTCCAAAAATAAAAGTGAAGTGCAATTGAGAAAAAAATGAAAAACTTTCCAAAGTCCATTCATTGGATGTTCAAAAATGAATTCATGCAGACATTTTTACATGCATTCGTTACGTTATTAAAAGCTTTTACTTGTTGGAATAGAATCTGATAAATGAGTATTAAGCGTTGTTGTCATACGAACATCTTTGCCGCTATGATAATTTACTGTACACAAAATAGAATATAAATTTTGTCAGATATTAGTCAAAACGTATGCTATATCGGAAATAACAGACTACATTCATTCAAGACTTCTCTTAAGAGCGTTTTTTACAAAATAGGGTAAGTAGTCGTACGGTCTTTAATGTGCAATAAGTCGTAAGAATCAAAATATTATATGTAGGAATAAGCTTTTTATGCGCAGATCAATACAAAAAGATTTGGTTTCTAACATACTAACTAATAAGTACCGCACACCAGTGATTTTGACGATAATTTTACTATACGAATAACAACATACTACCTTGCGACTCTATCGAAGCTGAAAAAAGATTAGATAAAATAAAGTGTTAAAGATTCATTTACAACTATTATTTCAAATATGTAATAGTTACAATCTACTTATGTGATATAATCAAGTAAACTATGTTAGCGAGAAAACATCGTACAAAAGAACAATGAACGGCTTTGCACAACGTAATTCATAAACCATGATAATTTCAAGTTAACTATTTCCTGATCCTTCTCAGTTCTATTTACAATCAGTTTTAAAAGTATTATATGTACAATATAGAAATACACTATACCGAAAACAGTTTAGCATTTGTATTTTAACAGGTTGGATAATCTGTAAATTGAGCAAAAGAAGACGGACGAAAAAATAATAAATTTCCCCGAGTATCTTTTATTAAAGCAAGAAAAGGCCATATATTGCGAAGGATAAGCGTCAAACTATACAAATATGATCAACAGTGAAACTAAACAAATTCTACCTTTAGTTAACCTGTTATCGATTAAACCTATCACAGAAACATATAAACTATAACTAAAACTACATTGTAAACATTTTTGTAGTCGCACAAAATGTACTACGCCAATTTTGACACTACAGTCACATATTTTCGACTTCAGCACTGTATGTTCCACAAAATTTTTCCAGTATCCAAGAAGTGACAGTCATATACGCGTTTTTTATTGACGAGAATCTATTCTGCCATCTTACCTTTACTAAACATAACTGGAATGTGATTTGTTGCTAATTGATCAGCACATTTAACGCCAATAACCATTGGACTTCCACGACTAAAATTATTTATTAAAATAAATTCTTTTCTTTACCTTATTATGAGTAGAACATACCGTGTTCCACATAATTCTCCTGGATAATGTACACTCTTGAAGAGTAATGCAAAGGCACCTTCCTGAAACCAAAAATAAGCATAATACAGCCTGATTCATGTATATTCAAACTACTTACGAGTTGTGAACACGTTAATTCGATTAATTTTTGAAAACTAAGATTTTCATCTTTATGTTTATCGTAAAGATATTTGGCTAATTTAACAACAACTTCTGTATCGGTTTCAGATTCAAATTGATATCCTTTTTTTATCTGAAAACGTGCAGCAACGAATGAATATACATATAAATAGATGTTTTTCATTTTGACTAACCAGAAACTGTTTGATATCTTTATAATTTGTTATTATTCCATTATGAACGCAAACAAACTGATTGTGTTCATCTGAACGTTGTGGATGACTATTAACAGCACTCGGTTCACCATGTGTTGCCCAACGTGTATGTGCAATACCAACATGAACAGTAAATTCAGCATTCCAGTTCATATCTTTCAGTGCTACAAGTTAAAAACCAGTAGAACATATTTTATTTCAAACTATTTTATTTCTCATCATCACTCACTAGCCAATTGTATTTCTAATTCTTCCACTTTTCCCTTTTGTCTTACAACAACACATTGTCGTCTTTTACCATCACTAGATGTTAAATCTAATTCACCATCAAATGCAATACCCGATGAATCATAACCACGATATTCAAGACGATGTAAACCATTTATTAGTATATCAGCAATAAAACGACGATCACGTTTAACCAAATAATTCAAATAGCCAAATATACCTAAATAATCTCTATCATTAATAAAGCAGTACTGAACGATATCAGGATGACTTAAACACAGTTTAAGATATTCAAATCAACTTCATACGCTTAATGAACATAGCATGTTTGAGATCTATAATTAAACTTAGCAGTGACCAAATGCGCATTCATATCATCAGGGAGTCCCGGTTTTAGGCCGTCCAATTGCCGTCTGTTACATACTGGAGACGATAAAGTAAGAATATTGTCAGGCATTACTGCTAAATAAACTTGAGCGTTTTGGCTATTGTATGCTCATTTTTTTTCTTCAATAAAAACTTCATGGTTGTCGTATACTCATAGTTAGTTCAGAATTGATAATGATCAATAAATGTGAAAAGAGAACAATAGCAAATAATATCCTGATTATGAATCAGGATAGTATTTACTACGATATGAAAAAATTGTGTTCATGTTGAACAAATTAAAATCTGTACTTACCACACATTTTTTATTTTAACTTGTTAGATAAATGAAAGAATGTATAATTTTATCTGGAAAAATTAAAAGTTGTAAAAAAACGTTAAGCTTTCTCACGACAAGAAAAATCAGACTTCACTAAATTCTTAATGCGCATGCAAAACCACCAACATGATTCTATATGTTCAAGTGACACTGGTAGTGCGATTAAAGTGCCAATATACTATGTGTAGGATGATGAAAAAAAGAAAAAAAAAAGTTGATTTTTTTCCGTGAGCAAAAAGAAAGAGAGAAAACATTATTATGGTCGTACGGTTTCTTCTACATGTGCGTGCGTATGCGTCTACTGTAGACTAAAAAGCATGATATTTAAACTAACGTACTTATTTTTCGTTTTCCTTTTGTTGTCGAATACCCCAATGTTATTCTTTTTTTTTTCTTTCTTTGTACAATTCAATGCTTCCACGAGCACTGTTTCAGTAAATTATTTATGCGTTTTCAAGCCGAGTCTTTGTTTTTAAACAATTTAACAGTCATACAAAAACATAAGAAGGCACTGATCGTCAAAGTACGTCAGAAATGCACTGCGATCAAAATGTATCTCGACTTTTTCATTTATGTATTTTGCTTCTGTGTGTTGAATTTATCTTTTTAAATCGTACATCAAATGAAATTCGATGACGTTGAGTGTGAATCACAAAATACTTATTGTCTGCAGACAATCTTCCTGATTGATTGATCTTCCTTTATTGTAACATGTTACAATAAAAGAAGATCAGCAAATTCTACAAAAATTCACGACGAAATAGTCCTGTATAAACTGCAACAAAACTATATTATAATTATCGCTTGAATTCTTTTTGAGCCAAATCTCGTTTTAAGGGAGAAATAAGGAATTATTATAATGATAAAAAAAAAGATAGAAATAGCCAGAAGTTCGCAAATCTTCCAGGAGTTCTTCTGTTTTTCAGCTACAATGACGTAATCGATGACATGATATGATATTTACATAATATGTGGCACATTTGAACGATACAACTGAATCTGCAGTTATACCATGATAGTTCAAGAATGTATACGTATACTCTTTTGAACAGAAAAGACGCACATCTATTTATTATAAAATGAGAAAACAAACAACTAAACGCCCACTGATCATGACACGTACGAAGGATGAAAGAAACTAGGCTAGTTTTTTATTATTATTGTTGTTGTTAAAAAAGTTTATTTCTTTTGATGATCAAAAATGATGGGTCCAATTTTAAAAGACTACTGGATTTGAGAGAAGAACTTCAGAGCCCAATAGAAATTTTTCTTGGAGTACATAGTTTTGAATGCTGTTTATGAATACGACTTTCTTACATCAGAAACAGTATGCAGTGTCATTAAAAATTCTAGATTATCTCAAATCCAACATTCTAGAGCATGATTTATCCTAAAACTTCATTTGATCCTGCGGGCAGAAACAATACATGAAAGTCAAAATTAAGAAAATTCAAGAGGTTACAAATGTTACGAATATTAAAAAACTGAACAATATCAAGAACTGAAAAACCGTCCTAATGTTCTTCATTCTTTGTCATTATAGTATAGTGGTTTGTCTCAGTCTTATGTTGAAGGTATCATGCTAGAGAATAGGAGTAAATTTGTTTAAAAAAAGAGAAGCTAGTTCTCAGAACTGACTCAAACATATTGTGAGTTATTCAAAAAAACAATACCGGGTCCCAGAATCCATAGACGTGTATTTGTTGCAATTATTTTTCAATCGTTACATATATATATTTTGATTAGAACATTCAAATGTGGGCGCAATTTCATACATCTTTTCAATTCTATTGCATAGTGTTGATTTATCACCTTTTTTCATCACGCCGAATTCGATCAAAAATCCAAAATTTTGATGGTTAAAATTGAGAATGTAAATAGAATACTGAAATCGAAACAAATGGCAACATGTGTGGGGCTCCACAATGATAAAGAATGTTTCATCTAAACTTGTTTTAGTTCTGCAACGAATAATATATTGTTGCCGTTTGCAACTGATATTTTCCTCAACAAACAAAGCCGGCAGCTTGCAATGCCTGAAAAATAGTGAAAATATCATTCATCTTCAGTTTATAAACTAACATCAGTGATTATATGTACTAGTTTATTAATCACTCAAGCAATTGAACTAAATCATAAGGCGTTCTTTTGTTCCAACACTCTCTTACGAATGTGGAAATGTGTCTAACTGCAATTTTCTCAGTGGTAGAATTGAATTTAAGTGCAAAACTATTGAATTACCAGAATGAAATCAAAGAATGGAATTAGTAAATATGTATGCAAAGATCAATAGATCGGTAAGACAGAAAGCTTTTTCCAATAGACAAAATTACAGTGAATAATTTGATTCCAAAAAAAAAATTTTAAATGCCTTCTCTACTCATGTTTTCTTTCTTCACTTTATTGGTTTTACGAGTGTCAAAACCGGAGTAGGACTTCTCTATCTCTCACTATTTGAAAACTATTGCTCCTTCCTGCGGGGAAACTTTTTTCAACAGCGTTCCCCATCGAAGCTGGATTGGTCGTGATAAGCCTTATGCATTTAACACTGATTTTTACTAATGGATATCATTAATAATAACACATCTAAGTAAAACATACATCTATAGATGGCCTTAAACTAAAATAATAGTGTTGAAGTCCAAGGTGAGTAATATAAGTATCCAGGTCAAACTCAAATTAATAGTTGGATGTGCGACTGATTAACTATGTAAAGTTCTATTTCAATAAGTCATAAAAGCATCTTATAATGAGTTTATGATGGTTTCAAAATTAAGATTCATCAACCATTTAATGACAAACTGGCGATCGATTTGGGGTTTTTTAGTTTAGAGTCAACATAGTTCGAACATACACTTTATTACAATGTTCCGGTCTACAGTAGCAGTGTTTAGAAACGTAATTCATCTAATTTTATCCTCTTTTACGAAAATTTGCGACAATGCTGGTTTGGTCTTGGTGGAAAACATCGAATGGAGAAAATGTCGAAAAGGAAAAACGTCGAAATAGACTGGGAAAGGAAAATATCGAAACTGAAAATATTGAGAAGGAAAAATGTTGAAAGGAAAACGCCGGAAATTAAAATACTAAATAGAAAAGATTTCTGTACCGTGAGTAGATGTTTCCGCGAAGACCGTTTTTCTACTGACGAGGGAACCTTTCCAGATGTAACCTTCCAATTCCAATGATTTGTATATGGATCGATAGACCTCAGTGAAGTAGTAAATGCCCTAAAAGGATTCGTGCCCATGACTCTCGAAGTCCCGGTTTTCTTGAAAACCAGTTTTTCAAGAACTCTGAAAAATAACCAAAATGTTTTTTAATGAGACATGATTCTAGCCCGCACACTTCTGATTAAAATGAGACGTCTCCCACCTCTACACGATCTTTCTTTGAAAAGTTATACAATTTACAAGAAAAGCCCTAAATGTTCATTGTCAGCTCAAAGCTACAGAAATAAGGAGAAATTAATTTAGGGCTTTTCTTGTAAATTGTATAACTTATATTTACTTTACTTATCATTTCTTATATCTTAATGATTTTACTAACAAATCACGAGAATTGACTGTTTATGTAAGGCATGATATTCCACATCATCTAGTTGCTATATCCACAGATACTTCATCCAAAATTGGTTAGGCAATCTCACACTGTTAGAAATCTGTGTTCTTCCGTTCTTTGGAGAACATGGTGAAGAGCACGAATGTGTTCTTTGAAAACTGAAGAACAGAATATATGTTCTTCAGCCTATTTTCGCGTTTTTGTTCTTCAGTAGGGTTTTTGTTCTTCAAAAAATTAGTTCTTCATTTTTATAAAGAGCAAAAAACGAATTCGTGTTCTGCAGAGAATATAATTTTTGTTTCCCAGCTTTCTGAAGAGCATAAATCATATTTTTGTTCTTCAGAGAACAAGAATCCACAGTCTTTTAAATAGTTATTCATGAAAATGTGTATATCGGAGCAAATTGAGGAGAGGCGATGATTGCGATCAAATGGTAATAACGACCACCTTTTATAAACTTAAAAAAATAAACAAACAAACATTTTTTTTGC
>CAJNOQ010004550.1:0-17244 GCA_905250885.1 Didymodactylos carnosus | reverse complement strand
TTATGGCATGGTTTTGTAGAGAATTCAATAAGGAATCTTTTGGAAAAAGATTTGGATCGATAGGATAAAAGCCGGCGGAGTTATATTCAAAATACGGGAGTGCGTTTATTTATGCGCCACCCGTTAGTATAGAGTAGGCACTTGCATTCTTTGGGATATATTTCTGCTGTAGAAAAATCGCGCAGAATTCTGAACGAGAAGTTTAATGGAAAAGTAGAGTTTTCGGCAGAAAAAAATTCTGCATAGTTTGGAAAAAAATTTCGCCGTGAATTAATGTTTTCCGTCTGAAAATTGAAATTCCGAACGAAAAAATATTTTCCCTTAGGAAGCTGTGGAATAACGCTCATTTGCTTTTACTGTGCAGATCAATGTCTCACTTGGAATGACCAAATAGCTATATTACAGAAAAAGTCAGTAAACGCTTGAACATCATCAGAGCATTACGCTTTGCACTTGCTAGACCAGAGTGCATGCTGCTAATATATCATCTTTAATAATGGCTACAAGATCATCTAATTCGCATTGCTTGTACGAAGTACTGTACTTCTGATTGATCAATTTTCTTATTAGTTTTGATTTATTTGGATTGTTGTCATTTATTGTTGAGTGTAAATTTAATAAACTGAATAGAACTGGATAGTCATAGTATTCCAAAATCTCACGCAAATTTTTAAACTATATCTTGTTTGCATCTGTGAAACTGCTGCTTTCGTTGTAGTTCATCTAGAATACGTCAAATGTAAACAGAAGCTGAATTAGATCTAACATTGGTTTTAAACTTAATCTTTTATTATGAAATTTCTAACACTAGCCACTAGATCTATTCCTCGTGAATTCCGACCTGTAGAATTTTATTTACAGAAACATGAACTCAGTTGATAACGAGCACAGCTAAAAAATATAACAACAATCACAGTTTAAACAACAAACAAAATGAAGAAACGATCACAATTAAATAAGAAAGCGAACAAACTTGATAAAATATAATAAATAACTAGGATGAAAAGATGAATAAAAGAAAAAGGAGAGGGCGTGTAAGGTCAGTTTTCTGCCTTGAATATTTTTAAAAGAAAATCACATATTCAGCATCAGCGTCGAATTCTGAGCAAAATGAGGTATCTCTTAGCCTGATCAAGTCACTTTCGATTTTTTCGAAAATTTTTCACTCTTCCTTCCTCAGAGACAAAGAAATTTTTTTTCTCAGATTTTGACAAAGTATACCTCATTCGAATCAGAATTGCATACTGTGTAAAAAATTGATTTTCGCCGAAAAAAATTGTTTTTTTGTTTTCAAGCTATAAGTGACCTATATGTTAATAGTGCAGCTAGCGTCCAAGGATGTAGTTTGAAAGGCTCCAAAATCCCTCAGATATGCTCAAAAATGAATGAGCGTTCCAAATCTAACCAAAAGAGCGCTCCAAACTAACATTTTCCACTCAAAAAACCATTTTCAAGCTAAAAAACGAGGAAGATATCTCATTTAGAAAAAAGTTTGGTGCTCAATAGAGCTTGAACAATTAAACACACTTATCAACTTTCGGATGTGGAGTTTACTCGATAGATGCCCATTTGTAACCTTGGTAGGATATTCTGGATATTTTGAACACTTTCAAATGTATTTGCCATTTTACTGTATGTTTCTGCTAGCACTTTATGGTTACTTGGATCAGTTATCAGTAGATCGTTAAGTGCTAATAAATAACATTTACATGCGTCACCACATTTATGTTGGTCTTCGAAGTCTTTGGCTTTTTCGATATAGATTCGAAATTTCTCAGACAATTCATGATCGTCATTTTCTGGTTGCTCCCGATAGATTGCTGAAATACTTTTGCAAACCTGAGAAGCTATAGTATAATCTGATTTTGGCTCTATTATTATATAATTTAATGCTTTATTATAATTTTGAAGGGCTGCTTGTTCATTTTCAAGACTCAAATACGCGTCGGCAATATAGTTGTAAGTTTTAGCCAAATCGATGTTTGATGAACATTTTAAATATATTTCCACTGCATTTTCATGACATTTGATTGCTGCTTCATAACGTTCAGCATCTTCATAGATCACAGCCATATTATAATATGTGGATGCAAGGTCTTTGTGCGCTATACTCAAATGATTTTCACTATTATTCGATGCATTCTTGTTTGATAAGTCTTTTAATCTTATCTGCAATGCTTTTTCATAATAGGCCAGAGCATCATCGGGCATCGACTTCAGAACTAGAACTGCGGCAATTTCATGATAGTTACGTGCATACTGTAAATGATCAGGTGAAACAGAATCTGCTTCTAATTTCAGGGACTTTCGATAGCATTCAAGTGCTTCGTCAAATTTACTCTCCCGCATATAAACTTCACCGAGCCGCTGATATTTTAATGCTAAACTTGCACCAGTTGCGCTTGATGAATTGAGCTCAATATCCAACGCTAATAGATAATTTTTAGCTGCTTCATCATACTTTTCTTGCTGGAAATGAATATTACCGATATCAAAATGAGTTGTTGATAATAACAATTGAGTCAGTTCATGTGTATTCCATAGAAGATGAAGTGTTTTTTCAAACATTTCTAATGCTTCTGGAAGCAAACCAAACTCGTATAATGTTTGACCAATTCCAGAGTATGTTTCAGCAAATAAACGATCATATGGTGAATTTAATTGAGTAATGTCGAGTATTTTCTCATAGTTTTCAATTGCAATTAGCCATGCATCTACTTGCGCAAAATAGTGACCAGCTGTACGAGCAGTTACAGTTTCTCGGTCCTTTTTGATAATACGTACTGCTTGAATACGAAATGATTGTATAAACATTCTCATCGCTTTCTCTAGCTGATTGGCATGTTTACAAGAATATCCAATCTTATTATACTGCTCTATAATATCAAAATGAGACTCATTATTATGATGATAAACAAAATATTCTTCGAGTGCGTTTTCTTGGCATGCTATTGCTTCTTCCCATTTGTTTGTTTCTAATAAACTACGAGCTTTAGCGTTGTATGTAACAGTCAGAAGCTCAGCTACTCTGAAACGTTCTCGTAGACCTGCTTCCTTTTGTCTAACTTGTAATATTTTCAACGCATTTTGATGACTTTCTATTGCATCTGTATACCGCTGCTGCATATAGTAAACGGCGCCAATAATGTTATATGTATGAACTAAATTGAACTGTGATGCAGGTAACAATTTCAGATTGATCTGAATCGCATCTTCTAAATATTTCATGGCCTCACTATACTCTTTTGCAAAACCATGGACATCGCCCATGTTTGTGTAGACAGTAGCTACAGATTGATGATCAACACCATACACCTTTAAAAATATATTGAGTGAACGTTTAAAATTATTTAATGATTCTAAAATATTTTTTTGTTTAAACTGAAGTATTCCAATATTATTGTAAGTAGAAGCAGTAGTGGAATGTTCTGGTGGCAGTGTTTTTTTTTCAATTTCAAGCGCTTTTTCATAATTGCTGAGAGCTTGGGTCACATCACCAATTTCACTCCACACTAGTGCAATATTATTGTAGGTGATAGCAAATTCCGGATCAAAAGTGGGCAGCAATTTCAATTGTTTTTCCAATATCTGATTATACAACGTCAGTGATTGCTCATATTTGCCTTGATGACGATATGTAAAAGCCATGTTATTATAAATTCCAATCATGTGTTCTTCGTTCAGTAGTTCAGTTGATGTAATTATCTGCATTGCTTTACGATACATATCAATTGCCAGATCATAGTCACCCATAGAGTCATATAACAGTCCCAGTCCAGCATATGTATTGTGTAACATCGGATGAGGATTATTTTCGGTTGACTGACTATGTTCTATAACAAGAGCTTTATCGAAATATTCGGTAGCTAAAGAATATTCACCTTTGCCTCGATACACGAATCCTAAATGGTGGTAAACATCTGGCAGATTTTTATGATTCGACGATAACTCTTCAAGTAGAATTTTATAATATTTTTCAGCTTTATCATAATCATCGATAAATAGAAAAATCTTGCCCAAATTAAGCAAAGACGGTTTTTCATCTAAAAATTGAGTTCTGATATGCTTTGAAACTTCTTGTAATTCCATGTTGTTTTTACTGTCTAACCTAAGTTTTATCATCCATAAATTTTCAGTCATTTGTTCAATTGATTCAATACGAAATACTGTTCCAAATGACTTATGCAATAAGGATGCACCAACAAATAAATATATATAGTCCTTGTCGATTCTGATAGGCCAAACGGCTGTTTAGCAGAGTTAATGATTACAGAAGGTAGGATCTTCGACAGAAGATAAATTGTTCCTTTTGCAGGGCGAGATTCGGGAATGTCTCTGATCTTAGAATTTGTTTTTGTACTCATAGCTCAGGTAGATGTTTTTACCCAATAAAATTAGCCTTTTATTCTTTAACCTACGATCATACTGGAAAATAGTGTCGTTTTTTGCTGCGACATAACAAGCGACGTATTATCTTTCAGCGAGTTGTGTGTACTTCGATAAAAATATTAGCATTTTTCTTCCATAGTTGTGAACGAAATTGCAAAGAGATAGTACTTTCCCAACCCCAAAAATATACGAAATCGAAGGAAAATGTATTGTTAAACTTGTTCTTAATGGACATATGAATCCAAACTACTACTTTAAAGTGTTTGTAAAAAAGACGTTTTTTCTCTACGGTAATGTCTTTTGATCGCTCTCAATTAATTTTAGATGCGATCATTGACGGAAACTAAAACTGTTTATGTCATAGAACCGTGAGTTTTTCAAAGTTTTTGGAAACATGGTTTGATAGATCAACCACTTATTTTGCAATGTTTAGATCGACGCATCTTATCGAATGAATAGATATTATCAAACATCCTGCCACTTTACTAACTGTTTTCATTATAAATGAGACACTTTATATCACAAGCACTGGACTAATCCTTATTTTGTTTTTATATCCTTCTTGAATACATTCTATAGAAAATAATATTTCGTTTTCATTCGGTATATAACTGACTTGATTAATATTAGAAAATGGTGGTATACTGTCATCATCATCATTGCTCTTCTTTTCATCGAGAGGAATATCGATTTCGAACATAATAGATTCGTATTGTGGACGACCACTACCGTCACCAGCAAAGGTAACAGCTGCTTCACACGATAAGGATGTTGATAAAAATGTATTCATCGAGATATAACCATTTTTATGTAATTTCAATCTTTCTAATTCTTCAGCTGCCATATGTTGGCCACGATAAACCGTTAAAATATTTTCTTTCGTTGATACCACTTTGAGATAGGATGGATGCATTTGTTTTAATTGTTGATAAATATCAGAAATAATATGTCGAAATTTATAAATAATATCGAAATTTTCAATTCGCAATGCTTTATTTAGAAGGCGATAAAGAAAACAATCACGTGTATACCATTTGATAGCATCTTTTGGAGTATAAGTATCTTTAAATTCTTCAATCCTAGAAATTTCAATTGGATTATTCTGATATTGTTTTCGACATATTTCTAACATATCATTTTTAGCTTCATCATTGGGATATTCCATCATAATCAAAATTTCAATTAACAACTGGAACCACATGAACATTCCACCTTCATAATCAAGATCACGCAGTGTTTTCTGTCGTATATTTGAATGTAATAATCTCATAGGTAAAAAATTTTGTATACACGATTTGACATCTAATTCAACCTTTTCCAGTAATAATGTTTTATCATCAAATAGACGATTATCAAGTTTTTTATATTGTTTTGTCCATTGTTCATGTTTTATTTTATCATGACAAAAAACATAGATATATGTTATTTTTGGAAAATTATGAATTTTTTGTACAACTTGTTCACCGTATGAACCAGATACAATAAAAAAAACCTTTTCTTGCTTTACATTTGCAATATAGTTAACACATTGCTCCATGTCTACAAATGTTTCTAACCAATTAACGATTCCGCGTAGACGAAATTGAGTATCTTTACAATCGTCAGATTGATCGATTTTAGCATCAAGCCAAATCAATGTCAAATCTTCGAGATTTTCATCTTCATACAAATGCAACGTAGATACATAATACGACGGTCGTACAACGTCATCCATCATGTAAGGCGAATACAATATGAATGAATGACTTGTTAAAGTATGCTCTCAATTTTCTTACTAAAAGAGTGATCGAACACAACACGTCTTTTTCTTTCTTGTTTTATTTATTGACATAATCTCAATAGAGCTCTATTTCAGTGCTTTTTCTTTATCTCGGATACGACAGCATTCGACCACATTTGTTAAAGCACAATGGAAAAGAAAAAAGACTTTTTCAATATGAGAATGAGTCATCACTTTACAACGATTATCTAAACGAGTTGTTTTACTGATGACGCATAGATCATGCAGAAAGAAAAAGATACGAAATCATGCAGACATAAAAAAAATGCAGATAGAACGCTATTTTTATATGACGTCATTCCTTTTTTCAGAAAAATTCCATCAATCACTTCTTCCATCACATTTCATCTATAAAATTTCTTTCTTGCTTAAATTATTTAATCTTTTGCATATTTCCCTTTTTGTTTTGATGTTGTTGCATCTTGTCCATCACTGCCAGTCTCGTTTGTCCAATAAGTCTTGTGTACAGCGATCACATTTGATTTTGTACACCGCGCCAGTACCCGTATCATTAAGTCTGATAATTCTTGATGAACATTGTCCGTAACGGTTAACCCTTCGCAGTGCAGGGTTAATTTTGATAGTATAAAAACAGAATGATATAACGAGAATTAAATATTCTTGCTTTCATTCTGGTTCAAGAAAAAGCGTGTTGACTGAACAAAATCCATCATAGTAGGCCTGCATCGAAGATGGATGGCGATTTCTGGAAAAGTTTTTAAAAACCGAGGAAAGTTAATGTTGATGATGAAAATAGTATTATACGACGTACAAGGTATGATACTAAATGCGGTGTATCAATTATGTAGAACAAATTAAAATGGCGTGAAATATGCGCATGGAAGATGATATATTATTTTCCACTTTATCTTATCCAGTATGTTCACCCACGGTTAACAGTTTGAACAAAAGCACTACCTTATATAATAGTGGTACAACTATTGTCTCCTTCTATTCGTATTATAACGCGCATGCGCAAATTAATTCTGACAAAATAAATTGAAAAACACGTTTTAGTTCTTCAACGACAGTGCTACTTTTAGCAGATTAATTTTGGAAGATGAAACTGCACCTTCTCTCGTGAATTGTAGAGTCTAATACTATCCTTTGATCTGTTAGCTATGACTCGGACTTATGTGTGTACATTTAAAGCAATGCGCACATTTAAGCCTTAGTGAATCGGAACTACAAAGGCCAGTTGAATCAGATAGCAGTTCGCACCAGTTGAATTATTTGATCCAAGTAGTATTTTTGCCGATTTCCGCCGAATGAACTTGTTTAAAAAAGTTAACATTTCTGATAAAAAGAAAATTAAAACAGTCATAAAAAAATCAGCTTAGATGGAAGGGATCCTCGTTCTAACCGGAAAAAACGCCAACATTAAAATATGGTGTATCTAGAGATTCTAACTTAGAACCCAATAGGAATTTATCTCTGTGATACTTTTTAAAATCTTTTTGTTTCGCTTATATATGTTGTTATTATTTTGTACACATCTTTGTGAAGGTCAAAGTCAAAGTTTCTTCGCAGTAGTAGTGTCTGTATAGCAATGCTAATATGAGGATCACGTTGCTTTATTTTTTCAAATAGTTTCACTCTAGCTAAACGATAGTTGGGACAATGAAGGAAATAATGTTTCACAGACTCAACTTGCCCACATTGACAAAGGTCAGCTCCATGGCCAGTTACACTATGTCTGCGAAACAAATAACTTTTTAAGACTGAGAAGTCAACTCTCATTTGTTGAAAAGCAATATCAACAGTTCTTTCTATTCCTTTTACCAGTGGCATCTTTTCCACAATCTTATAATGTCGAAGAAGTTCATCGTTGAAGTGAGTACACTTATAAATTTTTCTAAGCTCTAGCGGAAGCTTGTTTCATAGTTTAATCGTTTGCGGGAAATAGAACGAACAAAAAGCTTCGCTTCTACCACATATCGGTTGAATTTTACTTGACCCATTCGATCTAGTGCCATAGTTATTATTTATCATTGGTGTTATATGATTACAAAGAAAAATCGGCACCTGATTGACACAATTTTATTCATTAATTTCAATTTATAAATTTCAACTGACGTTTCTAAAACAGTCCATCCTAAAATTTTTCGTACTTTCTCTGGATTAGATAAGTGTAATGATCCTGATACCAACAAACTAGCTCTATATTGAATTTCATCGAAACTGTGGATGTTATGTTTATTTATATAAACACAACATGCATATGTTATTATCGGATATATAAATGACTTATACATCTGATTAAGTGTTGACGTGCTAAACGTTCTTTTAAATTTTTTCATAAAGTTTTCTCAGCCGAAATTTTTTCAAATAATAAGGGGGCGTATCCTTAAGCAGTCGTCGCTCTTTTGGAAACCCAATAAAAATGAGACCAATATACCTTTACTCGTCCCTTTTTGCGAGCACTTTTATACTGATTTTTGGCTCAAAGCACGGGGGTCGACAAGAGGCAAAATCGTCCCCTCTCAGATCAAGCTCATAAACAAAGATTTTGATGTCTTTTTAAGTTTTTTCATTTTGTATTCTTTGTTCTTCCATACATTGCTTTTGGCTTCATTCAAAATTTTTTTTCTTTTCATTATAACGCTGATTGATGATGGCTCTTTTCATTTATTTTTTCACTTCTTGATTTATCAACATTTTCTCAGTCATTTGTTCACTAGGTGGATGGTGAGACTGAGGCTATTGGGATTTCTTTTGCCTTTTGTTCACTGTGATATTTTCATCGTTTCTAATAAATCAACACAACTAAAATAGAATCTAGAGCAATTCGTACAGACAGGCGCGTTGATTACAAAAAAAGTGAAATGTCAGCTTTTGGAAGTAAAACATATTCAGAAACTACCAGAAATCTGTAGTTGTAACTTAGACTATGTTTGTATTTATGTACAAGGATTTGATCTAAGCTTTAGTCTATTGTAGCATTGCTAATAAGAGTTAACACAATAACATGTAGCTTTATAATCGAATCTAAGATCCATGGATACATAGCCCAAAAAGAAAATTTAACGCAAATAAGAACAAGCTACACTCGTAGTAAAACAAAAGAAAGATCACAGCAATGTAAGCAAAGACAAACACAAAGTAGATGCGTAAATTCTGAAAATAAATATAATACTTTAAAGAGAACATAAGTGAAATAGACCAAAGAAAAAGTTTAGAAGAGAGACAATTATGTTAGTACGTGGTGATATAATTTGGAGAGAATAAGATTCACATCTGAACTTCCTACAGTATCACCGCATTAACTAGAAGAGCTAATGATTCTTTTTCAATTGAGCTTTTCAAAAAAGTAATTTCCAATCAAGAGATCAGTAAGAAATGTGATGGTTGTCACAAGATTTTGTGGTTGCGCAGCGTGATCCGGATACCGAAGTGGAAAATGCTTAAGGGTTTCTGCTGTAACCTCATTGAAAGCACAGCAAAGAGAAAGCATTAAATTTCTTAAGCATATATAGTCATTTCGCTGTAAGAATCTCACTCTGCATCTGCAATAATTTACGTTTCCATCACGATTTTTAACAAGTGGAGAAGATGAGAGACGTTTAGCGAGAATTTTTTCACTAACAGAGTGTTTCTTGTACGAGGATTCTCACCTCAATAGACATCTAGAAGTTTTTCAACTTCTCCCATTCCTTTGTCCGCATTACTTCAAACCTTCTTCCTACGATCTCGATAAATGAGAATATCATTATACAGATCGATGGAATGCTCTTGAATATAATCCATTGTTAATCGAACATCTTTTATTTGATGATAATATTGTTCGCTAATTGTAATTGATCCTGCTACATGGGCTTGATTCGAATTTTCTAAATATGTCTCGTCCATACTGGGTACAATTCTGAAATGTTTTGTATTCTTGTTTTTGTAATATTTGCATTTTTCATTGCACACATAATTCCCGTTGTATCAAAATGTCATTAAAATAACATATTCTTTTTTGATAAGAAACATATTCGTTGGTTGAATGTGGTCTTTTAGCACAGAATTATATCCCGTACAATCCAATATCAGTGTAGTAGGAAAATTGCGTGACTAGTATTTATTTTACTTTTTATGTAAGAAGAAACTTGCCATGGATTAACGCAAGCGTCAAAAAAACATCTGGTATCCTCCGATTCAACTAGATTACTAGATTTTTAAGATGCACGTAAAGCAATGTATTTCGAAATTTTAGTTGGTTTTCAGTTTTCGCTGAAAGTCTCGATAATTTTTCAACACAAAAATTCGAAAAAAACTAAAGTAGTCCGACAGAATAGAAATACGCAACAGTCGACTCAGCCTTTTACCCTAATGCCGAAAATGATATTTTTATTGGACTAAAGTTGAGTTCTGATGGAGAAAATGGGGAATTACGAGTAGAATTCTGACTTGTTCACTTCTAATTTAGAAAAAACGAATTTTTTCAACAGCAGAAAGGAATTTCCAAAAAAGCTCTACATACGTTTTTTTTTTCATCTAAAGGAGCATCGAATGTGATGTAAATCGAGGCTCCATCCCTTAACAGAAAAAACTAGATAGGTTTGCTAAATGACTCACTCTTCTTTTCCAATGTCGAAATTCGAATGTCCATGGCAGACAGGCGTTTACCTTCGAAATGGATTTAATATCATTCTTTAAATCAGCTTTTAACGTTGAATAAGAAAAAAATAGTTTGAACGTTTCGACTAAAAACCCAAGCCGAAAATTCGAACATCGTCGTTTTTTCGAGTTTTCAGACCCTTCAAGTTTTTCTATTTTTCGACTCGAAAAGAAAGTTTCAAAAAATGAAAAACTACACATTCTTGATCTGCTTGTGCTTCTCATATGCACTATAGCACCTATACAGAAATTGACTCTTGTGGTTTTTCTTGTACTGGCTTCGGGTTAGGTATGTAGTGAACTTAATTCTGTTTTACATAGAAACTAAAGGCCAGATACGTTTGGCAAAGACTGAAAGACGCTGAAGTGGAACTTGCTTGCTGAGAACCCTTATTCAACTTAAGAGAGGTTCCGTCGAAAAACCAATCTGCTACACCCAGTTCGGCCGGAAACGAAATTTAATTTTCGCTTTTTGTTATCCAGTTTGGAAGATCATACAAAAACAGCGGTCAATGGTCAGTTCGGATCTTATCTGAAAGAGAACGATCTCTACAAAAACATGTATACGGTTATACTGGGAATATTTGTGCTCGAGGGCTAGATGGTAAAAACTGAAATATTTGACTATTTTAGGTATCGTATTTTTTCACTATTTTGGGGCGTTTTCCAGTGGTATAGCTATCCCAAAAATAAATCTTATCAGTTTGTAGACCAAAGAATTCGGCTTCGAATGATAAATAAGAGGCGAAAAGTTTGCAAAATTTGTTGGCGCCGTTTAAGGTGTCTAAGCCTGAAAAGTAGAAAAGTTCTTAACTTTCGAAAGTAGAGCCATACACCCCAATTCTTTGTGGGTTATCACTAGGACACTATATAGTATCTATCGGTAAAAGATCGTTGAAATCGAGTTGGGCAGTTGGCGATGATCCCTCGTGAGTTGATTCGCGTCGTTTTCTTGTGATTCGTGAGAAAAGTCCTTTGATTTGAATTAGTGTTAAATAATAGTCAGTACCGAATAATGAATCATTATCAACTTGTACGGTGGTCAAATCATCAGCGACGTCTACTGGATCCCATTTTAATGCACCTTTTTTCCACCCTCATCGTATTTTTGAATCAACGTTGTGTTTGTTCCTTGGTAAAGCATATATTTAGTTTTCGTTGCGCCAATACCCCAATTTTAATTAACAATAGAGGTTGCTTTTGTGTAGTAGTTTGAAAAACTTCGAAATTTTTCAATGACGGAGCAATCTTAACTTTCTCCCTTTCTGAACGAACAAAACCTGTTATTTCCATCGCTGCTAGCATTTTTCTCGTTTGAGCACTCAAAATATCGAAGGATGCTGAGTTGTCGAACTACGCCAAGCTTTTGTCGTCTCCTGTTCTGAGATTTTTAGCGAATTGTGTGAGGTTCAATAGTTAATTTTCTACGTAGATAGATAGAGAATTTTGTGCTTTATCGATCTCACTCATTTACCACTTCATACAATGTTTCTACTACGCCAACTGGACTTATAATTAGTTCTCAACCGGCTTTTCAACTTTTTCAAATAAAGTTAACTTTTCTAGTTAATGGTTTCAGTTGCGAAACTTTATTTAAACATCACAAGATGCAGACTTTAATTCTGTGTAAAATAATAAAACTAAAACACGGTATTCAGTAGGTTTTACTGTTTTCATAGTAAAAAAACTAAAGTCTGTGAAAAATAAGCTCAAAAGTTAGGTTTCCTAGATTTATCACTTTTTTCCACCGAGAAATTTTCCCAGAAGACTTAATTGCAAAATTTCGGAAAATATGTGAGATGATGCAGATTTGTCTGGTGAATCTTCTGATGTCTTTAAAATTCTTACAGAATCTGTGTTTCGATCAAGGCAAATATTTTTCTATTTTCACTGTGTAGCAGTTAGGCAACTCAGCACCCTTCGAAATTTTGAATGGTGCTCAAACGAGAAAAATGCTAGCAGAGATACAAATAACAGATTTTTTAGAGAATTTAATTTTCTGTCGATTGAGCTTAGGACAAGCTCGTTGACCACTAGGCAGTGCGTCAAAAACAACAAATTGTCTAATTTTATCTTTGCCAGCTGATATGGTCGCCATGCTATTACTTGAATGTCATCTTTCGTTGATGTTTTTTCTTTTTGCCGTAGTTGCACTGGAAACTTTATCGTATTGAATATTATTATAATGGACAATTTTGTGTTGAACCAACTGCATCAACAAATTCTTTAGCATTAGTACAATCGTGTTTTTCATTCACATAACGACGAATATTACATTTAATAACAGAAGCCATACGATCACATGGACCTTTTCCTAATTATGGATCAAAAAAATCAACACGATGAATTCATATGCCAGTTTGTTCGTATATTTGTTCACACGCTAACAACGCTTCTGCTTCATGGTAACATCCTACATTATCAGTTCTAAGGTATGCAAATTGGAGCTCGGCATTCCAGTATTTTAATCGACGAAGTACATCTACAAGAATAGTAATGACCATTATTTGATTAATTGGTTGTAAATCAGATCAGCCTACATGCGAATAATAAATACTCAAGCTGTGAATCACACTCACGTTCACCAATGCTAGGTGAATCACATCAATCTCTCAAACTCTTTTTGTCACCACCACCAAAATATGATTAAATAAAGGTGTCTTAATCTCTTCAATTTAAAATAAAATTTTTCACAATACTTCGTTAATCAACACTGCTCTTTCGACCACTGATGTTACAACTCGCTTTTCAGTGTCTTGTGCATCGTAAGCGTTCCGTCTTTCTCTGTTCCGTTGCCTTTCTTTATAATATTCCTTAAATTAGACATCTTTTTTCTAATTTCTAATATTTTGGTGATTCTAATGCTATAAGAAAGACATTTTTCTCCAATTTACCCGTTAATTGGCTACATTGATGACATACCGTATTCGGCATGCCGTATGTTTTTTACAGAACAATTAAAAATGATACCATCAATTGCAAGTAATATGTTAATATTTGTTTAAACTATACATTTTGTAGAGGTAAGTTAGAAATTACTGTTTTCTTTGCATGAGTTATGCTCAGCATTGGAAATGATTCATACAAAAGATAAAACAAATGAGGTTTATTTACTTTTCTTTTTTATCACGACACGCAGGTGTTTCAATCCTCTGTTTTATTACAAAACCATAAAGAAACTATTCTTAATTTTACAGTTTTTGTAAATATTATATATATATTTATATAATTATTTAAATATACTATATTATTTAATAATAGATTTAAATATTAGATAAATATTTTTGAATACAATGTCAACTAACGAAAAATCAAATTTAACAAATGCTGACGAAACGTCAATGGTTGTTACTAGATTCCAAACTCAAGCACCTCTACAATCTACAACCAATGGTATAACTCCATTACAACCACAAGAAGTACAAACAGCTTATGTACAATGGCTACCTCCAGCTCCTATTGGAATGCATTACGTTTTATTACCAAATGATCAAAATGTAAGTAGTATAAATCCTAATACTACTCTTGGTGCCAATGTATGTTATCTTTGTAATGCAATTGCTAATCATCGTTGCACTAGCAAACGATGTGCAAGATTAATGTGTGTACTTCATAGTACACAAACGGCGGTGCCTCCCTATAGGGTAGTTTGTCTGGACCATAAAGGAGAAGCTGATAAACCTGAATGTTCAACACTGTAAACTGCTTTTAAGTTTTATTATCCATAAAGTTTAACATTTTCTACCATATAAAGTTCATGCTTTGTGTTTCACTTATTAATTATGATAATCTTTTTTCGTTTATTACTTTCAATTGATATACCAAAAGTTGATCTGACTGCATTTGTATATTTGCATTGATTTTTTTATTTGTGTTTACTCTATCTTGAGCTTTTTTTATTAATATCTTTAAAATATGTTAAATCTCGTTAACGTTGTAGTGTGTCAAATACCGTGTATGAATATTTTTGCCATTTTAACAACATTAATTAGAGAACTACGCTGTTACTGAATGATAAATAATTTTACATAACTGTTAATAAAATCTATGCGTATCCATTTTGCAAATGGTGGTTTTGTATTATTTCATACAATAAAATCGTTACACATTTTATCATACACCTCCATTTTCTCTTCTCATCCGCTCCCGTCCAAAGCTATGAGCGCGGATTTTCCACCCGGCACCCTAGTGACATGGTAGGCATTTTCTTCATGCGCAACTGCACTGACAGTGCTCGAGAACAACATATATTTAGGCAATACGGATGAGCGGACACTCTTCTCCGTCGAGGCCATTAACGGTCAAACAGTACAAGCTGATTTGCGTTTCGTTACCGAAGATGAAATTCTTCTTTTGCCCGGCACTCACATGGTGGTTCAAACGCAATTCATCCTGGCGTCCGATCTCTACATCATTCAGTTGAAACAGATGATACCGGAAGAAATGCCACTGGTCCCTTCATTCGAAGGTATTTTGAACACTTCCAATCGTTTGTTTTAAACTGAAATATTTCTAAAACTCTTAGATTCAAAAAGAGATGTCATCTCTGTATCTTACTCTCTCCTTCGAAAGATCTTTTTTCGGATCTGTTGCCGTTTGTAGCAGTACATTCATCAAACAACTTGGAACTAAGAATGAAATATTGATTGAATGATTCATTCGATTCCACAAAAAGTCTGCTTTTACAAACTTGAAAACATCTTGTATAACATATCCTTAAATGTAGACGCGTTAGCCATCAACCTGGGATTACAGTTCAAATTTCCTTCTTTTCTTTTATCTGCTCATCGCCATTAATGATATCTGAATTTGATGAATTGAAGAATGACACACTAGAGAAAACAGCACAACGTCTGTAAATCGATAAATCTGCTGAATTGTTTATGAATAAAACAAGATTCCAGAAGACAGAATTTAAAGGATCTCCGTTATTTCCGGTTCGAATCGTTAGAAAACGACCTACTGACTGATTGGAATTTCATTCTTTCAACGGATAAAAAATCGACCGGTTAGAATTCTGTCCTAGATTAATGAAAAGCCGTAAATTTTCTTCTGAAAATCGACTTTCGGAAAGAATGAACGGGAATTAAGAACCCGGTCACTACGCGAGTTTATCGCATACCGGGGTGCCAAACGTCAGGGTGGGTACGACCATGACCATGGCCTAAAAGTTCCCATATGGTGGGTACAGGGCGCAAAAACATGGCGTCTTCTAGTATTCTGACACTACTTACGCGCAAACATTAACACTAAAGACTCTTCTAACTCTTTCCAGTTCTTTCAAGTTCGAGCTCCCTATGCATGCTTACGAACGACCTACAGGCAGTCCGGTCTCATAGTCCGAACGGGATAAAAATACATCCTGATCGGGCTATGATATCCTGATCAGGATATATATTCCGTTCGGGCTATAATATATATCCTCTTCGGGCTATAGCCCAATCAAGATATATTTTTATATCCCGAATAGGATATAAAGTTTAAGTATAAGCGTACAACGTATACATTTCACACACATCGATATTCAATACTTTAAACTTTCATACTTTATAAACAGTTTGTTTAAACAGGAAACGGCGCCGAATCGTCAACGTCATACTGGAAACGTGTCTATTGAAAATAAACAGGGTTCGACAAAACGTGCTCAAAGTAAATATCGTCGGCGCGAAATATTGATTACTAAACCATCATGCCGCTTTGAGTGTGAACTATGACCACATTTGTTGCGATTATGACACCGTTTATGCATTTTAGTGCAGAAAAACACAGACCTCTTCGGTTTATGTAGTTCAAAATACACCGAAAAATATGTTAATTTAACTTCTTTCGGTTGACCGCAGGTCGCTAAGTGCTTCCGTTCTTCAGTCATTAAAAAAACAATCATGGGTTATTCTTTTTTTGAATGGACAATAGTACACATGCATGTTTCTTCTATTACATGTTTATAATAATAAGTTTTTTTGTCGATAGTGGTATCTATCACTTTTAATATTACCTACTGAAACATGTTACATCAACTTGAATCGTTGTCCGATGAAATTTTGATACTGGTGTTTTCATTCTTGCCAACAATCGATCTATATCGATCATTCTACAATATAAATACCCGATTGGATCGTATAGTCCATGATCCAACTCAAATGAAATTAATGATTAATCTTGAAGTGTTGTCCTATAATGATCTTGAATTCTATTATAATATGGTACTGTACATCATCTTCAATGATATCATTGTCGCGTTCATCTGAAATTGCATCCGCTCTATTAAATGTCTCCTCATATTTGATCGTGTGTTCAATAAAACTTGATGCCATTTCCATATCACATGCTGTCAGCCAAGCTTTGGCCCACACAGAAACATCTTTCAAACTAAAAGTCACGTTGTTATTGCGAATAAAAGTTTTCATTTCCGCCCAAGCAAGTTCGATTGGATTGAGCACACAGTGTCTTACTGGCAGACGTAAAATATCAAC
>CAJNOQ010004549.1:0-17250 GCA_905250885.1 Didymodactylos carnosus | reverse complement strand
GTTCTTCAGACATTAAATTTAAGACAAATGACTTAACATACAATAACCTATAATTAAAATAAGAACAAACCAGACTATTTTCTTCTTCTTTTGTTTCTTAGTCATTCTTTGATAGTGATACGGAAAATGATTAAATCCCTATCTAGCTATAGCTATTACCGTCACATATCACCGGAAAAAAAATAAAGTTCGTTTAGAGCTGCCGAAAAGTGGTTTTTCGTATTCAGCACACTCGATAACCCAGAAGATTTTCTATTTTTGACTCGGAGTACTTCCGAAAGTTTAGGACAAATTTTCAAATTAGTATTATTTTTCCATGGAAAACTTTTCTTGTGCCATTTTGTTTCAAAATTTTTCTTAAACTTTCGGAAGTACCCCGAGTCAAAAATAGAAAATCTTCTGAGTTATCGAGTGGGCTGAATACGAAAAATCACTTTTCAACAACTCTAAACCAACTTTATTTTTTTTCTTCCGGTGATATGATGTTTTCTGTATCACTATCAAAGACTAAGACTGAGAAAGATGACTAAGTAAGAAAAAAAGAAAATAGTCTGGTTTGTTCTTATTTTAATTATAGGTTTTTGTATGTTAAGCCATTTGTCTTAAATATCAAATAAAATAAAAGAACAGAATTTACCCCCTCAAATCAAAAAGCAAACTTTTATCCTAACAATGATCGACCCTGATTCTCTGACTAATATTGAAATTCAAAAAAGAATTAATTTAAAATCTTACTTCTTAGTCGAAAATGAGAAAGCAAATCATGATATTTGGAAAAATGATATCTCATTAATTGCAAAAAAAGAGTTTTTTGCCGGTTTTTCAGCGGTCTATAAATTTCTTAAAAACCGCCCGGTCCGGTCCGGTCTGCTGTTTTGAAGCGGCCGACCCGTCCCAGCCTCTAATATTTAGACCGGTTCCAACCCTGAACTGAGTGTCCTTGACATCAATAAACTTATGGAAACGAAGGCTCTCTCGTTTCTCATGTTAAAGACGAGTAGATGTAAATGGGATAAATTCAGAGTAACAATTTAAAAGGGACAACGGCTATGCATATTTTATGTAAATTATATCGTGAACATTTGTCAAAACTAAATTTGACTTCGTCATCTTTTATGCGCGAGATACCGCCGAGGTACAAGCGATTTTTTAGCAAAAGCGCTTCGATTTATTAATTTAGAAATGCAGTATTTGGTGTAAAAATGGAATACATATAAAAAAGTTAGTAATGACTAAATCTATCTGATATAGAAAAAAAGACGTTAGTAAAGAATTCTGAGAATTTCTTCAAAAAAATACACAAAACTTGCAATATACAAATAAGTTAATTGTTTGTAACTATAGACGACGTTGAACTATCGGGTCTTATCGGTTTAAATGCAGAATATTCCGCTGAACCCAAGCGGACAGTTGATAAAACAGCACGATTCTTGGTTAGCTCTATTGAATCTCGTCTAAAAATGAGAAAACCGAATTAGTAGACATTTTAAATTACGAATGTAAGGACTAATTGTGTTATAAAAGAGATGGTACCATTTACATATGAATATGTCAGACAACTGAACACTTTCACAATGCAACTGTCGAATATCACTAACAAAATCGTACCAGCGTTTCAAATAAGAGAGAGGAAGATTTACATGAAATCATAAAAATCTCAACTTAAACTGAAAATGAAACAGAAAGAATCTGACTATTAGTCACGTTAAGTAAAAAGCGTTTTTTCAATGAAAACGTTGCGTGTGTATTGAGCACATACTTTGAATCTTGTATAAATGAAGATGATGATGAATGTCTTGATGTTGTGTCTTTTGTTGGTACAATTTCTGGTGAGGATGATTCCAGTTGATTTGCCTTAAATGAGAGCAAAGACTCTATATCGATCTGCTATAATTATAGTAAAGAGTTCGTTGTCTACCTCGTTTTGAATAAATGTGTTTTCTCTGGTTAATTGAGGTGCTGATTTAAAATTATCTGTTAGAACTTGTGCATGCCTTTTCAGTGCCAATATTTCATCTTCAAACATGGCCAGTTTTTCGATTAATTGACGAAGTAATGAAACAAACAAATTAGTCATCATCTAAATATACGAAGAATATTACACAATTAAATGGCGATAATGGATAAGCTCACTTGACATGAATCAATTTCAAATGATATCTTATTTTCTGAATGACCAAGTTGTTTTTGAACAATAGATTGAAGAAAATTTGTGAGTTGTTTATATTTTCGATTTTGAACCATGTCTGTTGTAGCTTTTGTTAAAATCGATGATACATACTGACAATATGATTGTAATTCTTCTTTATCTCTGATAGGAAAAATATACCAAACGATATAAAAAACACAACCGTGAGTAAACGAAAAATTTAACAGTAGTCATCTTAACTACTTAACTCATACAGATGAGATAAGTTAATAAAACTATGTAAGCGTTTATATACTCTTACTTAAAAACTAGTCTTATAGCATTTTCTGCTCTTTGTAAGTTGGCATCCATTTGCAAGTTTATTTGTTGTAGATCATGGGCACGCTGTTTTAAACTGGAAATAATTTGTTCTTTATTAGTCAACTATCAACATGAGAAAATGGTTATTTCTATAAATTAGAGACTTTTGTTTTAAACTTACTTCTCTAACCGATTGATCTCGCGCTGTTTGAGTGTCATTTAGAATGTCTGTTATTTGTTGTAATTGTTGATTTTGTTCATTTAATATGGATTGTGCTTGTTTCTCACGAGACAAAGCAGATTCTAGTTCTTTGTAAATGGCTTCAAACTGTTCAAATGGAATCATCGATTCGTTCTCCAAATGAAAAGAGAGAAGGTTTATTAAGTATATAAAAACAAATTGTCCCAATCAACCTGTTTTTGATTTGATTTTACTTGTTTTTCTAATTTTTTAACTGTTAATCGACATTGTTTTAATTCATCACTATCACGAGAACACGAATGAAGTTGTAATTTTAATAATTTATTATCGGCATCTAACAAATATGAACAACAATATCTCAGTTAACAACGATATAAATACCTATATCGAGTGGAGGAAACTTTTTCTTAGGTTGTGTTTAGAAATATACCTGATTCTCTGGTACGAAGTGTTAAATCCTGCACAAGATCTTGTACAGACACACATGAACCCTAAAAAAAGCAAAAAATACTAAACACCACCAAGAAGAGAGAAAAAGCAACGATAAAATCTTACTTTTGATTTAGTTCCGTTTATATGTTTTCCTAACCCTCTACTAATAAGCTGAATTATTGATACACTTCTGGAATTACTGAAGAACAAAGGGTATAATTAAACTATAGATTAGTGTGCATCTTGTCAAGTATTTTTATACCTATTGTTGCTGCTGCCGTTCAGTTCTCCATCATCATCATCATAGAGACCATCTAATTTACACAGCAGAGACATTAATGACGATTTTAATGCACGCTGTTGAAATTGACCTAAATGAAATAGATTAGATTTACATCTAAAATGGATTGATTCTTGTGCATTGACAAGCTTACCAGTTGATTTTGTCTTATTTGGACTGATTTGAAAATGTTCAATAGCTTCTTTTAAATAATCAAATTTTTCATCGTTCAAAAAACTCGATGGCTCTTGAGAAAGAGTATCACAATCAGCGTAGTGAACTAAAACAATATATCTATACATATATATGTATCCACCAGAAACACAAGATGTTTTAAGCATTTTGAGCTATATACCCGTCCATCATATTGTATAAATTATTACAGTACTACATACAAGTTATGTTTGTCATACTGACACACTAGTCTCTTAACTGTCCATTTTTTTTTAGCAGAGAACTCAGCACGTTCTGCTTATAACAAATACGAGACAGATAATTCTTTGATAATCTTATCTATAGAGAGTATCATTGTGCAACTACTCATTTGTAAGACCGAGAAGTAACTCCATAAAGTCGTTCAAACGAATTCCATATATCATCAACTGTCTTTCGATACTAGCGATATTGACGTCCAACAATAACAATAAATAATAAGCAAATAACAGAAGAAAACTATACGAGACAATGGAGTTCAAAGTCGATACTAACAAGAGATAATATAATTCAAAAGGCAAACTCATGAAAACAATGACATCGTCAAAAATGTGCCGTAGTCGAGACGTATGACAGACATTATAGATCATAAGAGCCTTAACTTGTAGTCCAGAAAATAGAACTGCTCAACTTACGATTCTGTTTAGAATTTGGCAATCTGTAGACATAATTTAATCGTGTTTTTCCATGATAATATTGTTCATCATTAATTAAAAGAAATTTTTTTTTCTTCGACGACAATAACAATCGATTATAAGCAATAATTGCAATAGCATATTTTCGAAATCGAAGAATTGGAGGTATTTTAGGAATTGTGTTTGAAGATTGAATAATTGATTGTTTTACTTCTTGATAATTTGCATAGAATTGTTTTAATATATGCATTTGTCGAATCAAAAGTGTATAACGTTGTTTCAATGGATAAATGAGACCAACTAGAAATGTCGATAATAATTTAAACTGTTTCATTTCACTATCTTTCTCATCGATAACCGATTGAGATTTCTCGTAGCTACGCTTTTTTTCCAAATGTTCCGATTCCAATAATTGATTTCGATGAAGAGATTCAAGAGATTTTAGCTCAGCATTCTAAAAGAAAGATAGATTAATATCAATAATACTTTTTTTCAACATTATTTTTCAATATTTGATAATTACTTTCAAATTTGTCTGTAATTCTTGCATAGTCATTTCATAGTGTGTAATTAACATTTCTTTTTGTTTACTAAATTTTTCATCTCGTTGACTGATGTCTGTTTTTAAACCCAATAATTGTTCTTCCATTGTCTGTTGTAATCTATTATATTCTGTTTCTCGTGTATTTAGTTGTTGTTCTAATTGTTGACTAGAATTCATGAGAGACTCATAACGACTAAGAATAATTTTCAATTCATCATTGACCACTGAACACAGATCATTATTCTGATGTATAACTAATTGTTGACCATTAGTATTATTAGTATCATGTGAAGACGAACGAATTGCCATTTGTAAGCGATCGTGAATCGATTCCAAGAGAGATAAATTCACCTAAAAACAAAAAAGACTCTCATATGAAATAGTAAGCACATTGGAAAAAAGTTATAATAAAAAAATTTTAATGCTCTCTCAACTAACCACTTCTCCTTGTGTTTTATTCGAGTCATTTAATTTTTGTTGTATGAACATTTTCATTTCTAAATTTTGTTGATATAATTGTTGATATTGTTTGTCTAACTGTTGTAATTCGGTTTTAGTGACCATCAGTAACTCTTCTAACATTACTTTATCATATTTACACGATTCAAGTTCATCCTTAATAGCCAACATTTGATTTAATACATCCTACATACACAAGAAGAATAGTAGATACGGTACAATAATACACATAAAAAATATATTATACCTCTTTACTTTGAACATGTTCTAATTGTGTTCGATGTTGACTTATTGATGACTTTGTTAAACGTTCAACCGACTTTTTTAAACGAGCGATCTAAATATAAATGACTTAAACGTTATTATTTCCTCTAGTGTAGAAAATAATTCTCAAATGTTAAAATGAGAACAGCGGTTTTAAACTGGTTCTCAAACAATATATATTTGATCATTATCTTCTTCATATATTCACAGTTTTCTCCTATCACATACAGTTTATGTTTTCCTTCTAGGTATCATACCTCATTGACTTTTTCGTTTGAACTTTTTCTCAAATTATCCACATACAATCTTAAATCTTCTAATTGTTTTGATGATGGAACAAAAGTAGTGGTACTATTATTCTGATCTAAAGAAAATAAGATAAAGAAATATTTATAAGTTTTTCTAAAGTCAGCATTCATACCTGGTGTATCTGAAATTATTTTACAGAATTTTAATAAATCAACCACTTTTGCATTACAATACGAATGTTTATCTTCGGTTAATCGTACTTTACGACGACACTATAAACAAATGAAGATAAATTATACAACTTTATGTACATTTTTTGTCAATAAACATGCATAAACTAACATTCGCCAGTTCATCTCTTAACGATTTTATAGTTTTTTCATAACTTTGTTCTGCAATATTCATTTCTAAACATTTTTCTTCTAAATCTTTTTGTAAATGATTCAAAGTTGTACGTAATAATTTTTCATTACTAAACAAAAATTATTTAAACTAAATTTTCTTTCATCTCTTTCCTTCATTTTCTACCTAATCTGTTTTTGTAATTGTTCGATTTTGTGTTCATCATTCATCTTTGCCTGTTTCATCAACTCAACAGTCGTATCCAAATCTTTTACACGACTCTAAAAAACGACAATTAACGATTAAAATCTATAATTTAGAATGATAAATACTCATTCTACATACACTCATCAATTCTGCTGTTAGTTTTGCTTCATTAGCTATTGTTCGTTCATTGTCAAGTGTTTGTTCGTAAAATTGAAGTTTCATAAACAATATCTATCATTGAAATAAAATAAAAAATATGATATTGATAAGATATTTTAAGTTGACTTCAACATTTAATTCATACATCATATTCTCTTTTCATATCAATTTCTTTATCTTTTGCTTGTACGGCATCAGCCAAATATTTTCGAGAAATTTGTTCCGATTCAGCAAATGTTTCTAAGAAAAAAATTAATTAAATAATATAAAATTATATTCTCTTTTATATTCTCTCATCTCATACTTTCTAATCGTTCAATTTGTTCGTTTAATGTTATTATTCGTCTAAAACAACAAGATTCATTTTTTTAAACATATAGTAAAGACAGAATAATTAAACTCACCGTTCACGTTCATAGTGCGTATCAGCTGTTGCTTGAAGTTTGTAGATTCGTTCATCCTAGATAAAATAACATGTTACTTATCATAAAGTGATAAGACCCCAAAAGGATTGATATAATGAAAAGCATATTTTTTTGTCGAAAAAGCTTCGACGCTAAAGATGGCTGGGATACTAAAGATCAGAAAATCAATTTACTTTTTCCTTGAGATCATTGCCCAATCTTTGAGATTCATATTCATATTTTTGTACTGTTGACGTTAATTCGGTTCGTAGACGATCGATTTCACCGTTCATTTCATTCAATTTATCTGTAAAGAAGAGTATTAATAAACTTTACTCTAACTAATACTACAAATGTACCTGAAAATAATTTTTTAGTTTTTTCTAATATTTGTTCTAATTCTTCATATTTAAATGATTCTTTTCCACATTGACTACGCATCACAGTCAACTCATATTCCAATGTTTGACGTAACATTTCACTTTTCTCAAAATCACATCGATATTTGGTTAATTGTGATTGAAGATGATTGAACTAAACAATAAACGACAAACTAAAGTAAGCTGTTTGAAGAAACAAGATAAAGTAATCTCTTGAATTTTAACATACTTCTTTATTTCTTTGACTCATATCTTTTAAACTTTGACTTTCTAATTCTTCTATTTTTGTAATCAATTCGACATTTTTCTCTAAAAATAAACAACACATCGATATTCAACAAAAACAAACATCTTTATAGGAGTTTACCTCTTTCATGTTCTAATGTTCGTTTTAGTTCATCTAAATTAAAACTACCAATCGCCGATAATTTTCCCCCCTCACCGTCTTCATTCGTGAATGTCAAAGCTGGCATCATATTTTCGTTAAATTCGGATAAAAACGAATCGTCTTCGAACTATAGTAAAACAAAATAAAAAGATAGCATTAAATAGAAAACGGATTAAAAAAAACTGTATTTCGATCCAAGTTGCAGTTTCCATTAGTGACAAACTACACGAGGTCTTGTGTGGTTAACAAATTGATGTAGATATAGAAAAAAAACCTACCATTCTTAGATAATGGCTATTTTCTCTTCATAAGAATGAATTTTTGTCGATATTCTCAACGAGTTTTTCATTCTATCGTGCTCTGAAGCAAGCCGATGTTTAGTTCAAACATTAACAGTCTGATAAATGAAGAGTTAGTTATCCGATGAACGTTAAAAATATGACTTCTGTCATTGACCACTCAATACTACATTCGAAACTGCTCATCGGTCATCCAATAACGCACACATCGATAAAGTTACGAAACATTTAAAATCTCACAAGAATTCAATAGAAAACATGATACATACATCACTTTTACCCATATTATTATGGGTAAAATACAGGTCAGTGGTCATCGTTAAGAGATTTTCAATGAGATTATTAGTTTAATCTTCGTACGCTGATGAACAAAATGTTCTGCCATCATCGATTATCGTTCCTATAGCAACACATGAATGGGAATACAACATCAAATGCATAGATGTACTATATAATAAGATTTAATTTAGTTTTAAAGTCATCTTGTTCTTCGTTGTAAAGATAGATAACTATAGCAAAATCTATCTGGAAATTATACAATGCACTGCATTCATAATTTCTTATCCATTTCTAGTGGTATTGTCAGAGTGACACATATAAAAATGGTGACGAGAATGGGGGATGATAACGAACAATTACGATCGGTACAGTTATTTTTTGAAATAAGCTATGCCGATGAACGAAGTATTCTCTGATGAAGTTGAAGGTAATACAGATGGTCAACGCATATGAGCTAAAATAATCTTACTAATCGATTTTACGTTGTTGTTTAAAAAAAAGTTCACTTAATCCAATGATGGTTTATCCTTGTTTTAGGTGAAGAAGTACTTGTTGAAGAAGTTCGTCAATTAAAGGAAGATATTCATTCAATTGAAGGAGTACAAGAAGATCTGAAAGTTCGTTTCGTTATTTTTTTCTACCCTATCATATTTAATTCATTTTTTCATCTTTTAGACGCTATTAGAAAAATCTCGTCATCTGCAAAACAACGACATAATTAGAAAGATTGATGAAAGGGTATATATTTATACTCATAAAGCAAAATAAATACAATTACCAAAGACAAATGATTGTTTAGATTTCCAATTTATTTGGTCCGCTTCGATCTCGAAATTATTTGAAATCAGTGGTACTAACTGGAAATGATATTCATAATATTGTATGTAAACGATTTCCAGATGAGCTAGAGGTAGGATTAGAGTGATTCAAAGTTTACTTCATTGAATAAGTGTCCCTCTAGTATTTAGAATTGGGAGCAAATTTTATCTCAGATTTAGAGCCATTGATAATATGTGGCGGTAATTGTATTAAAACTCTACAGCATATTGGAGTTGGATGGAATGAAATTGGAGATATTCAACAAATATTTACTCAAGAAAAATGGTAAATGAGTAAGAATCGATACTACACACAATGAAAGTGAAACGGGAAGTGAGTTGAGAAATTTTAGGAGGTTTAAGGCTCGTTAGAAAAATACAAAAGCCATCTGTAGCTAATACGTATGAGAGACTTAAAATCTTGTAATTAACGTCTATAGCTGATAGACCTCCTCATTTATATTATTGATTCTATATGCATTTAGGCTGAATTTATGTTCATTAGATTTGAGTTACAATTTATTATCGGATATATTTTGTGTTGTACAGCCGTTAAAGCAGTTATTAAAATTAAGAATACTATATCTACAAGGCAATCCTATATGTGTCAGTGTTAAGAATTTTACTTTCTCTTAAGATTATTATACGGTATTTTCTTTTCTAGTTGATTCCATTTTATCGTGCCTATATCATCGACAGTTTCCAACATTTGTCCGTATTTGATGATGTGACAATTACAGCTGAGGAAAGATTTCGTTATAGATCATTTGCTCAGTCCATAAGTAAATTTCTAGTCTCTCTCTTTAACGTTTATTATTACTTTCATTTCAAAACTAAAATTTAGCTTCAAACATTCAGGAAGCATCATTAACTATCAAAATCAACAATATCAAGAATGTTCCAATGCCAGTTGAATTGCAAGTAAGTACCTATCTATTCAAAGTTATAATTAATACCAATGATTGTGTCATTTAGCATCCCGAAACTCAATCAGAGGTACCGGTTAAAACACATAAATACTATGTCAAAATTTCATGGTTTAAAACTGATCAATTATCAGCAGAAGATGATAATAACAATGGTATGACCTGAATGATCGCGCTATATCATATGTTTTTGACTGACAGACAAATAAGCATTAAAAATGAGCACAAATTATTTAAAAGGCTAAATGAACAAAAGATCATAAGGCACGGTAGCAACTGAAGTATCTAAACGTATTCAATATTTAGTCAGGCAGTCCCCTGTCACCATTTACTCCTCATCAAACTCATCTTAACAATGTTAATCAAGTTTAAATGTTCCATTGAATAAATACAACTTTACCTTAAAGTTATTGTTGTTTCGAGAACAAACTGGCATGTCCAAGGGATATTTCTGCAACAGATCTGCACAGAATTTCTATGCAGATCTGTTACAGAAATTTGTAGACATGTTTGATTTGGGTGTTCTGTCCTACAGATAAGCATAAATTTTCGTTATTTTTAGCGACTATTCGCTATCTGACTTGGATATTACCTGATCATTAAACTTTTTTGGCCATTGAATATACTTGGGTTGTTCAAGTACGACCATCTTCTGATCTTTTGCTCAGCTGAGGAACAAAAATTGAACAAGTTTTCTGACGTTACTCGAAACAAATTGTTGCCCAAGCCTTCTGTGTTGTTTGTTTTCGTTGAATATTTAACTATTAAAAATGTTTTTTTTCAGATGTGGATATGCCATTTGACAAATTTTCGAACTATCATAATTTTGAATCAGATGTATTAAAAACTGCTTCATTGGATTGGAAAAATGATTTAGATTTTGGACCGACAAATTCTGAATTTAAATTGACTATTTCAAAATTAATTCAACTACGAGATTATTTTTTTCATGGAGCACAATGTGATTTTGTTTATGAAATGGTTAGAAGTGTGATATGTCTAATATTGAGTACCTTTAAATATCTAACATGACATGTTTAGACTGAATATTATCCACCAGATGAATCAGACAGTGAAACGGATGATAAAGGAAAACATCGAAAAAAATCTCCAAATTCAAAACGTTCACATTCATCGGGAAAAAAGAAAGATGGATCGGATCACGCAAAAGGAGGAGACAAGAAACAGAAAGAACAAAAAGACGTGTGTAAAAATAAAAAACTCAAATATTTTGTTAACAGTGGACAAATTTGAATTCAATTCTAGTCTAAAAAAGACGCGAAGGGTAAAAAGAAGCCTGCTGATTTATCTAATTTGGTTGCCCATTCTCCAAAAGTAATAACCTTAGCAACATTTCATATTGATTTAAAACCATTGTTAGAAGGAGAATTTACTGCAACAAAAACTTTTAAAGAAATATTAAAAGAACAATATGAACAACAAGTAAGTACCAACAGATTATTGTTGATGCTAAACATACAAGGACTATGTTTTTCTATCTAGACAAATATGACTACGCAACCACCTTTAGGAAAAAATAAGAAACAGGAAAAAGCTTCAGGTACGTAAGCCTATCTAGTTTTTTTCTGGTAAGACATGGAACCTTGATTTACACCACATTCGATTCTCCTTTTCACTGGTAACAAAAGTATAAAGCCCTTTTTTTAATTCTTTTCTGTTGCTGAAAAAGTTCATTTTTTCCAAATCAGAGGCGAAAAGTCAGAATTCTGCTTATAATTCTCAATTTTCTCCATCAGAACTCAACTTTTATGCAATAAGAATACCATATTCGGAATCGGGATCAAAACTGAGTCGACTAATGTGTATTTCTATCCTGTCGAACTACTTTAGTTTTTGTCGAATTTTCACGTTGAAAAATTATCGAGATCTTCATCAAAAATGAAAATTACTCAGATCAAACAATCATATCGTAGGATTCTGTAAGATTTTACGAAAATCTTGTGAGGCTTTGTAGAAAAACGTCAAAGTCAAAAATTCGTACTGTATGATTCTTATAGGATCCTGTAGCCAGATCTCGTTGAATCTTGCAAAATCCTATTGCAGGATTACAGTAGAATTTTATCTGATTTTCTGCTAGTTTATCCTACTAGGTTTATTGTTTTATTTGTTTAGTTATTCTCTGATCCTAGCTAGCCAGAATCAAGTGATTCTGAGCTGGGATAAGCCCAAGACTAGTGAGTACTGGCTCACACGCCATCGACCAGTAGCGAGTTTCAATGGCTCACAGTATTCGATGCGAAAATTTAAGCCTAAAAGAATTTTTCATTTTCTACAGAGAGAGTTGTATTTATATCAGAGTTACTGCAAAACACGTTGATGATTATCCCAGGTCAAACAAATCGTATCTGAATCAGATAAAATCGTATCAACTCGTATGAAAATCATATATGAATCGTGGTATCTGGTTTGTCTTCTGGGTCGTATAATACGATCGTACTACATTGTATACGATCATACAACTTTGTATGAAATCGTATAGTACAAACCGGATGGCAAATCAGATACCACGATTCGTATATAAATCGTACATAATCGTATATGATTTCTTACGATTCGTATAGGATTTTGTACGATCGGATAGTACAATTGAATCACCTGGGATGTTCTCATATAGAAAAAGAAAAGAAAATATATACAGAACGAAAAAATCAGAATCGTACACAAAATCTTACCGTAGGATTTTATAAGAAATGCATAAAATTCCTATTATAGAAATTCTATAGGATTTTTGCTACCGTTCTATATCAAGAATCCTACGGAATTCCTGACGTAGGTTTTCACAGGATCTTTCAAAAGGAATCCTAAAAATTCTATTACCAGTAAGATCCTATAGGATCCTAGTAGGATTGCTTCACCTAAGCAAAAGTCAAAACTCATGTTTGAAAAGTTAAAACGTTAGTTAGTCTTGATCAACTCACCGAGCTCTATCGAATGATGTATAAATAGGACGGAAAATAGTGTTTGAAATTCGAATTACGAGTCAAGCTTAATTTCTTCAAATATAATTATTGTACAGGTATCAGCTCTAATAGATCTGTGAAAAACTAATTAACCACATATTCTTGTACAGAACATTATATCGTGACAGATCATCGTCTATTTTTTACACTAGAAATGTTTAGTTTCGTATCATTATGTTGATTATCTTTCCATTTAGATAAAGGTCGTGAACAATCTGGCAAAAAACCAAAACGAAGTCCCAGTCCAAAAGGAAAAGCAAAAACGATTAAATCACTGTGTAAGTTCATCTTAAAAAAAGAATGTTATGTAACGGTTCAATTGTCTCTTTTTTGTTGTAGCAAGTGAACAAGGTGATGACGTTTTACCACCTCCTGATCCATTTCAATGTATGGTCACATTTTCTTTGCATCATTTCGCAGCAACAGGAAAACTAGTTTGATTATCAAATTTATACACGATTTTTAATTTCTATAAATGTTAAAATTATGTTTCTTTAGTAAAATTGGCTGGATTTTCATTGACATAGATGATAGAGATACACGTACTTTTGAATTTCTTAAACAGTGAAAAGGTCACTATTAAATACAAATCGTAAAAACAATTGATTTTTATCATAAGACATATATTTTAAGATTTTTAATTCTTTAATTTCATCCGCTCGATGTTTTCCGCTATTTTATACGATTTTTGTTCATTGTTAGTATTTCCGTAGTTAAATGCCTTCTCTTTTTGGTCACAAAGGATTCACAAGGCAATCTATACAGACTGCTAGAAAAATATATATATAGAAGGGCTACACTTTGTTCTCAAATTTTACAAAAACTACTCTTAATTTAATAAGTTTTGTTTATTTATAATATAATTTTAACGCTAATTGTTCGATGGCCATTTTTGTCAACATTTCCCAAGCCAACTGTCACGTTGGAATCATGGCGTGATTTCTTCGTCGCTATAGCGGTTGCTATTAACTCACGCGAGTCGCTACGCGCTCGATTCTATCGACATTCTTACATTAGCGAGAGGATCACAATAACTTGTGCTCATAATGAAATCTTATTTTGAAAAAAATGATATATATCAAAAGACTTCGTACACGACTGAAAATCAAGACGTTTTGCTATACTCTCGTAATGTAACGGCGCGATCGTGAGAAACTCGCGATCTAGTGATGGTTCAAGACGACGGTGAAATAAACCATAAAAACTGAAGTGTATTTTCGTCATATGGCCGAAAGGACCCCGAGGAAAGGGCGATATTACGGCGTGAACTGTTAAATTCAGATTTCCCATTCAGAAAACGAAATTTACACAATGAAACCACCGCTTATGAGACGTCTCATATCTTTAGAAAATATCTTGATCCAAAACCGGTCATGTAATTGATGTTAAATTTAACAAAATATACTCAATTTGTTAACGACAATACGTGGATCATCGAACATTAAATTTTATTAATTCTATATATCAGAAAACTTGCTAATCTCGTACAAATTACTTTAAACTTAGTATATCAATTAAAAATGACTTTTTCTGAATCCATTGCTTTTTGCAACATCCATATTCCGAAAGTTTTTAACGTTTGGATAATACATGCTCCTTTTCAACGTCTAATAGAGTGTAATATTTTTTGAAAAATTTTTGAACAAAAACTTTAAACTCCATTTTATATGCTTAAAATAAATGTACACTTAGAATAATCAAAAATCACTTTTATCGGATTTCAAGTTATATTGTATATAAAATAGAGTACATCTTGAAAAAAATTTAACTTTTTTTCATAGAATAAAAATCTTGCGTTTTTTTACCCATCAGGTAGACCACCTGTAGCAGATGTCACAAATGCAAAGTCGAAATATACATGTTAATAGAAGGATACATAGTTCTCATATATAATCAAAGTGTATCGATACAAATCTGTGAAAAAAATGAACGTATTTCGAATCGACAATTGATGTAAAAAATAAAAACCCAAATTAATCACTCCACGTATCTAGTTTTAAAACGTGAAGCTGTAACCTTTTTTTTGCTATTTGCAAATAGAATTGTTTACGTAATTCATTTTAATTGAAGGATAAATTAAGGGTATTGTCCCCACTCCCTTTCTGACCCTCTGGAAAACTGGGGAAGCTCTAGTTTTCATCCAGTCACATTACGACCCCTCGAAAAAATGGTCCGATCGAACTTAAAAACTGCATACTTTTTTCAAGGAAGGAAGGTAGTGGCGAGCTGAGAGCGTTCTTATTTTACAGCCCAGACTTTCCTCTACATTAGACTATGTTTAGCTCAAAATGGAAAGTCTTTTGCGAAAAAGAGGAGGATAGTATGAGTACCAGTAACCCCTACTTCCTAGTCTGGCGGTTATCCAGCACTAGGGCGGTATAAGGGAGCTCTTACCAACCCTGTTCTAATAATTCGTTTTATTTATTTTCTTTTTTGCTATTTTATTCTTAAAGGCCCTTCAGAATGAAATCTTTTGGTATCAAAAAAATCAATTTGGAGACAAGCACATGGATAGATAGCCCGGAGTGTCTACTTTCAGAATCTGTATCGCTTTCGGGCCTTATAATTGATTTTTCGTGGTTTTCGAGCAAGTTTTCCAGGAGCCTTGAAAACCAGGATCTTCAAATAACAATTTTTTTCTGGACACTTAAGCAAATAAATTTTTTCTGAACATATAGATTTGTAGAGCAGACTTTTTGATCAAAATAAGACGTGCACAACTCTGTATGATCTTGTGTTCAAAAATTGCAGGCATTTAAATTAATTAAAATTGCAAGTAAGTAGGCCTTAGTTCCTTGGGAAAAAAGGAACTTTGGGAAACTTGAAAGAATCATTCAGGGTTTTTAAGATCTTGCGTCTGTAGAGAACGAACAAAGGCCTAATTAAAAAATCTGGTCCCATCAGTCCTCCCAGTTAAGGGGGGGGGGTAACCACCTACAAACCTGCCCTCAAATTATGCCAGTTTGTAGAGTGCGTTGAGTACTATGTATCCTGAAGAAATTTCGGCGGTCCTATGAATATTGATGGAATTATGAATTTTTTAACGTTGGGCTTTGGTCAAAATTTTCCGTCTAGTGGCTGACTTTCGATATTTCATAAGTCATTGAGGGATAATGACAAGAATGTGATTCAAGTATGTTTAGAAGCACAATTATTCATAGTTATTATGTATGTAAAAAAGAAAGAAAAAATATGTACCTAATAGACTATTTATAAATTTTTTCTGTGAAACCGATGCCAGTTCAGTGTAGTCTGGTCGTTTGCATTCTTTTTTTCTTCAACCTCTTTTGCTCAAATATAACGAACAATACATCATTCGAATCAGCTGCTCAAGCGCTACAAAATCCTGTATTTGGTTTTTTAATTTGTCATGGATGTGGGGTTTTTTCAAGTTTTTTTCATATATGGACTGTTATATTAATTAACAGTCCATATAATATTAAAAACGAATGCCAGTGGTTATTTCTTTAATAACTTTTGAACAGTGCACTTCGAAGACTTGCGGTTTTCAGCATTGCATAGAGAAGGTAATTAGCTACAAGTTGATATAAAAATATCTTAGAAAGACCACCTGCAGGTAGTATACCTTATTAGTCTATGAAAGAGTAGGTCGTAATTCCAAGATCTGCCAGAGTGCCTCCTGCATTTCTCATATAGATATGTTAGCGTAAAATGTTCTCTACAAAATGGGAACTAAGCGACTTCTTAATCTTCCGTGGTTCAGGAGCGCCATCGGATTTTCTCGAAGCCCCAGGATAGATATTTCCTTAGGTGTGGTAATCTCTATGAATGGAAACATGGGTTATTCATCACGCTGAGTCTCGTGGTAATGTTCGTTTTTCGAAAAAAATTCAAAAACCTAGTGAAAACCTATATTAGGTGAAATCGCTCATGCATGGAAATTCGACTTTTTCATTACCTGGTACACGAACTTATGCACACCTAAGCGAAGCACTTTTTTCATTTTAGTGGGAAAATTTTGAAAGAAATACAATTTACACACATTTTAAGTAATTTCAAAATTTTCCCACTAAAATGAAAAAAGTGCTCCGCTTAGTGTATGAAGAGCATTATCCTGAACAACTTTGCGAGCGAAAATGTTTCTTCAAAATGCTTCGTTGTTTTTGAAATGCGTGCATAAGTTTCACAAAATTACTTTAAGGACTCAAACTGCACTATATTGAAAACTGTTAATTTTTCTCAGACACCGTTAGTTCAATTTTCATTATAACTTGTGGGTATATGTCACTTAAGGTGCTCTGTCGAACTGCGTAACAATAAGAGTTCCAGCTCCAATTTTGAATTTTTTATAAATTTTTTAAATAGAGGGTCAAAATCGT
>CAJNOQ010004548.1:0-17252 GCA_905250885.1 Didymodactylos carnosus | reverse complement strand
ATTTGAAAAACTTATCTTATGAACGGGTCTCTGGTGTTTTAGCAAAATGGTTGCAAAAAGAAAACTAATAAAAAACTAGTAATACATAGACCTGTAACAGTTCCAGCTCATAAGTTCAGCTCATTTGAGCGAAAGAACTGTTGAACAGCTCTTTCGAAATTTTAAAAATTGAAATTTTTTGAAATTTTTCAACGACTACTGCTTTCACGCTGAAGCAAGAGCTTGCTCAACTCGAAGCACTGGAGAAGAACAGTCATACATTTGCGTCATTCTAGACGACTAGTGAGCTGCTCGAACATATCAGCTCCTTTCAAAAGAACTTTTCAACAGTTCCTATGATAGGAGTTGATATGGAACTGTCATACCCCTAGTAATACATATTGAGCATAGCAAACAATTTGGAAAAAAAGTCTCCTCTTCTTACTGCAGTGCAAGTGCATACACGAAGCAAAATACAAAAGTGAATGACCAATATAAGATAAAAAAATGTCTAGTATCAGACTAGAAAATAATCTAAGATAATCATGAGTGTCAATCATTATAACATTTGAAAAACTTACTGATCTTGTACGTTGTTTCATTGCTAACCAATTTAGATGAGATTTTATTCGACGTTTCTCAACATAACGCCGTAATTGTTTAAATGATTTATGCTTAAAAATTTTAAAAAAAAAGAGAATAAGAAAATTGTTAGAACATTCTATCGTATGCTCTTACTATTAATCGTCGTCGATAATACTGTTCAGCCATTTTCAACGTTTGTCTTTCTTCAGCTAATTCATCAAGATCTATTATATAAAAAATATAAGATTTATCCTATCATGCATGCATTTTATGAATTTAAATTTACATGTTTTCCAATTGTTGAATGCCCAACGTAATAAAATTTGTTTCTGTAATTCATTCAAACGTTGCTGATTTTGATTTATATTTAAACGGTGCGTATAACATTGTCGCCAATTTAAATAATATTTTTCAACAAGATGATGCTGATAATATTTATGTACACGATCTAAAAACGAGACCAAACAAATTGATTATATCTCTTTACTTAGCTAAAGAATAGAGTAGAAATGAAGAATTTTTACTTTTATGCATATTTTTTCGTTTTCTATAATCAGCGTATGATAGCCAGGCATGAAAACAAACACGTTGCAATTGTTGACGATAATGATGATCACTAAATAAATGTAACTGAAAATTTTTACGTTTTTGAGATGTTTGAGCTTGCCACAAATAATAGAACTAAATATAATACAATTAAATAGAAACATAAATTTGTGATTCTACGTACATACTCGAGAAAGAATGATACTTTTACAATATCGATCAGCGATTGATATATTTCGAGAATATACACGATGTTTGTCTAGTTGTATTTTCCATATTTTCCATGCATTCCTATCAAACACAAGTACACATTAAAGATATTTTTCTAAAAAATAGTCTTAAGCTCCAGGTGATTCCTCTGCTGTCTCGAAAAATTAGTTTTCATTTGCATATAAAAAACGTACTCTCAGTGTTTTTCGAAAGGACTGTTTTTTCAGACTACTGTAGCTTTTTTAATCGTTTTGAGCAGAAGACAGTTGAAAAGCAGTTGTTTTCGCAATTTTGTAATCAAGAGTTAGACATGTTGTTCATAATATCGCATAGCTCATTATCTAAGAACCAGACACAGATTGTTCTGAAGCGATAGTTACTTAGGACAAACTTTAAATGTGTACTGTCGCTTTAAGAAGTGTTATTGCTAATGTCATACAGTCATGATTGTATAAATGTTATAAATAAAATGGTATTAATAATGTGTAGCTAATTTCTTGTGTAATCAAGTCGATACCAAATAATAAAAAAAGTTGATACTTAAGAATAAATGAAAGTAATAAATAATCGTTTATTTAAAAGCTCAATCAAATTTGTTTTTGTCTAAATTTAAGATTAAGTGTTGAGCCGCATTAAAAAAAATCATTTTGCAACTTTAATAAAATCTTCCGAATTGTATCGTCGGAGTAACATCACAGATCCTAATATAATCAGATAATTTTTGTAGTTCATGTACGCAAGGAAAACAACTGTCCAGTCACTATACCATAACCCATAACCTTTATCAGATTGTCATTTAGATTAGGGCAGTTGACTATATTAAACCTGTACTCCTATCGTTTATCTTACAATTTTTTTTTAATTATCCCATTAACTATATTCCTTTTAAACTTGACCCGATTAATTGTTCGTGTTTTTCTGATTTAGATTGAACGATGCAGAATATATTACTTGTTAGTTGTGATTTAAATTTATCGACAGAGTTAATGATGATATTAGATTGTGGATGTACAAGACTGCATTATTGAACGATCGTTAAATACATATAAACCGAATACATCTTCCGCATATATTTTCGATAGACTTAAACATAGGGAAACAGCAGACTTAAGACCCAATTAGGAATTTTAAAAGCCCATCTAAACGCACATCATCGCGAAAAGTGCTGGACTTATGAGCTGGAACTGTTACAGGTCTATGTATTACTAGTTTTTTATTAGTTTTCTTTTTGCAACCATTTTGCTAAAACACCAGAGACCCGTTCATAAGATAAGTTTTTCAAATTGAATAGATATCTCTTCTCAAAAAGAGCATATTTTTAGAAAATTAGTGATATCATTCACTGAACTAACGATTGATAATATTTATTTTAAATTTTATTCTTTGTGACTTTTCTCGTCTAGCTTGAACGTGTTTATTACAATAAATGGAAATTTAGGCTTGAACAACGTGAAGATCTATTAAGACTAGGTGATTTTCGTAAAGCTGAAGCTTTTTATTCAATGAAAATTATTATTCGTCATTGGTTTTCGTGGCGTCAATACATAAGTTACTGTAAAAAAGAACAGGTTAATTGGTGTTGTTTCATTTGTTTGTAAATACCATCAAATTTTTTACTTTTAGTCTCGAATACAAGTGGCTATTAATTATCATAATTCAAAATTAATCAGAAGATATTTTACAATGTTACGTTCGAATATACACGAAGAAAGATACGAGCAATTACTTGACGCAAATGCTATTAATTTTTATAGGTATTTAAAATAAAATTTTGACCAAATCTAATTTTGACATGGTGCTCATATTTTTAGAACTCGTCGATTAAATTTATATTATCATCATTGGTCACAAATAACTCAAACACAGCAACAGTTTCAATTAAATTGGAGATTGGTATGTAAATTTGTATGATATTTGAGATTGTTTGAAATATTATCTGTGTAAATGTGTATCGATTATTTTACGCCTATACAGTGATAAAATCTTTGTCTGTTTCCTTTAGGCAATTATTCATCGAGAGAAAACAATACGTTTGAACTATTTTCGAACATGGTTGCATAAAGGGCAAATGAAATTAATTGAAAATGAACATAATGTATAATCTTTTTTTTCTGTAAATAATGAGGTATTCAAATTGTTGATTTATTTCAGATTATAGCTGAAAGATATTATTTTAAATGCCTTATTCGTTCTGCATGGATGAAATGGCGTGCTATAATCGAAGAAGTTCATAATGATCAACATTTAGAACAGATAGCACTTCAGTTTTATTACCATACACTTGAACGACGAGTATTAAGTTCATGGAAATTGGTAAGTGTTTTTAAAATACAATTCAACTAAAAAATAGATGTTTATCACTCATCCACATCATTTAGTATGTTATTCATTGTCACTATATGAAACAAAAATATGCACAAGCAAATCGGTTCTATCTCGAACATAAAGGGCGAGAAATTTATTATTATTGGAAACGGCTAACTCGTATACATAAAGAACGAATGTTGGTTGTTAACAAAAAATTTGAGCAATGTCAGCGAAATAATATTCGACGTGTGTTTCGTTTATGGAAGATGAATGTTGATGATGAACATTTTGAACGCGAACAAATAATTTTAACTGATAATCACTATAATCGATTATTACAACGAAAGGTGTATAATTTATTGAAAATAAATAAAAAATGACACTTTGCTCTCTACTTGAAGGTACTATTAGCATGGAATAGGAAAATTAATAATCAGAGTGTCAAAAATGCAGAAAATGAAGCGAAACTTTATGAACATATACGTCAGAAAAACTTACGTACGAAATCATTTATTCTATTAATTTGCTGAATAAAAGTTATTATTCGCTATTTTTCATTTTAGATCGAATGTATCAAGTTTATACCCATTGGAAACAATTACGCGACGAACATCTTCATGAAAAATTATTTTTGAGTCGAGCACAAACATATTATGAGAAGAAAACACTTGTACGATGTCTTCAGCAATGGAAAGAACAATATAATTCTGATATGCACCTAAAAGTAAGACCTATAGTCGCAGATGAAGCGCTATTATGATTCATTTTGTTTTGAGCTTAGTTGTTGGAACGTCGAGCTTTATGGTTCGATCGCATGCGTTTAAGCGGTCGATACTATTATCAATGGAAATATTTTTATGGCAATGAACAACAGTTGAAAGAGAAAAAACAGAATGCACTTTTATTCTGGTCCATTCAGCTACAGAAACAAGTATGAGTTTCATAGAATGCTTAACAATTGACTTTTGTTCGTTTTTGTATAGTTTTTTGTTCAATGGTTATTATATGTCAACGAACGTAAACGTAAGAAAGCTCGATATGCTGAAGCAACGCAAATTCGTCATGATGCTTTGATACGTGATTCACTAAGAAAATTTCTTGCTTATACCGATCATGCAAGACAACGACGGCAAGCCAGTTTTATTCATAAACAAGTTTTTGTGAGTAAAATTAGGGAGACCCTAGTAGAGTATTTTTGTAAAATATCAGCTGTTGGTTTAGCTTCATCATGATCGCAATGCGTTGGCATGGAAATATTATTGCAAGTGGAAGAATTACGTAGAAGATGCTTTAAAACGAAAACATATTACTCACTCATTGAATGTTATTCATACAAATAAACATCAGACAAAGCCATCAGCTAAAATAGCTGTAGCACTCGTTCGATTTGATAACAGTCCGCCGAAGTATGATTATCTATCCTAGTATGTTTCACAAAGTTTTTTTTACTTATGAATGTTCCATTACAGGATTGTCAATCGTCCTCGTCCACGGAAGCCGTCGTTTTTGTCAGAATCATTTCATACTGTAGAAACAACTACCGCCACTACTGATACATATGATCCGACAAAAATAACAGCAACAAGGTATATAAAGATTGCCGTTATAATATATAAACCGTATAATTTTTTTTTACATAATAGTCGAGGTAGTCTGCAATCACCATCACAAAATATTTTATTTGCATTGGCAACTACTAGTGATCAACAGCATACATCTCTTCCACATTCGATTCATTCACCATTTGTCAAATTTAAACAGTCTAAATCTGGCGAAACTAATAGTCCAATATCATCGTCTCGTTTATTAGATTTCGATCATCATCAACATCAATCGGCATCATCCGATATTCTTCTCCTTCCACCTTCTGCATTTGAACTAAATCATTCACATAATGATGACGAACCACCATTTTCTTCACGCACAGCAGCATCAACAAAAAAGTCGTTGCAACAACAGCAATTACATCGTCCCAGTTCTGTTCAACCGACAGCGAATAGTAAATACGAATTTGCAGGTTTTAAACATCGTAAAAAAACACCTGATATCACATTATCGTTTAAAACGAAAGAGAAAAAAAATCTTCTGCAAACTAAACACCGTCTTGAAAATTATATACGAAACAAAGAAAAACTGAAGTAAGTCAAATGTATAATAAATTTTAAAGTATAGTTAAACATCATTGACGTTATAGAGAAAAATGTCAACTTTTCAGTAAAGAAATCATTTTAGAGCGGGTTTCAAACAGCCGGTTGTAGTTATTCTCTTTTTAGACGATTAAAATTCCAGTTGACTAATTTACAAAGTGTATCAGATCAGAACAATACTCAAATTGTAAGTTCGACCAATATATAATGTCATTGGTTTGTTGTTCTCTTGTTTATTCTAGCTTGAGCAAGAACTTCGTCAACTGAGTGCACTTGTAATATATGAAAAATCTCAATTATCTAATGTGTTACAAAATGTTGATAGTCATATGACTTCAAATTAATATCTTTGATATGCAATTATGCTATTGTGTGTGTGTACGTGTTTTCTATTGTTAAGGTTTTTTGATAATTTTCTTCCTTTTTGTACATTTTGTAATTATTTGTCAGAGATAGATTTTTTACATTTATATTTATTAAAAAAGCACGAAATATAGAAATTAAACAAATTATCAATATTTATATAAGAACGTAAATTGTGAATTGACAAGGACAAGTACGAACTCACTTTCGAATCTAATTGTTAGTCAATGATGATATTAAGAAAATGTAATTTTGAGTATATAGACCAGATCAAAAGATGTTTAAGTAATGAAAATGATACGGAAGTCTCGGTTTACAGAAGTGAAAAACACACTACTGAAAAAATATGCCTCGACCAGAAATCGAATGTAGAACAGTGTTCTGTGCGCAGTCGAGACACATTTTTTCAGTTGTATGTTTTATGGAATTTCTCCTCTTGCTATTTTCTAAATAATGATTTACAAAAACACTTAAAAATTGTTAAAAGTGATAAATCGATGCTCGCTGTCACTTTTCGGGTAGAAAAATATCATTCTATCAAAAACGTTTGTTAAAGAAACCAAGCAACTTTAAAAATATTTACTATATGCCATCTTGTAGAGAAATGTTTGCTCAACAAAACTGCTGATTTCAGAAAATTCCACAGTTCGTTGTTGCGAAAATACAAACCATTTTTTGAAGAATATGAAAAAAACTGTCGCATGTCTAGTTCTAAGTGTAAGCAACGGGGCACACACTACAAAGAGTGTATCCATCGTATTTTTTCCCCTCACGCATTGTTTAAAAGTTTGTTCTCAGATTTGATAGTTTTATAACGTTTATAATTAGCCGATGGTCGGACTCATCTTTTGTTGAATATATATCTCCCTAGAAAAAAATAGTTGCAGTGTTTTTTTTTAATATATCACCAATATAAAAGTACATTTTAGCAAAATAATTATATTTTGATAGCCCCCCCCCTTACGAAAAATCATAGAACATATCGTATATACATCTTTTGAAAAGAAAACAACGAAAAAACAGTTACTCGATATTCTCACTCATATCTGTCTTGTACAACATTATTGTTTATACGTGCGCATGAAAACAACCTGAAACATCTGATTTGTCGAAATATTTGTCATCAAATAATAGCAAGTCAAGACCAGCGAAGTATAGCATGGTAGAGAATTTCAAATGCTATCAGAATATATAATTACTTTTGTAAAAAGTTATTTCTATATTCACGATAAATTTGAAAAAACGACTGAAAAAGGAATAAAAAAATTCAGTTTGTAGGAATCTGACGATGAGAATGCCTTCATTGTATTCGAAATATTTTTCAGCAAAATAGTTGAGTTGAAAGCTTCTATATTATTAACTAAAAATAATAAATTTAGTCGAGTTCTTCATACAGACATTATCTCATAATCTCTTTTTCTTTAGTTTTTTACCACCATACTGTTCATTCGTCTAAGTGCATTTATTTTCAGCCCATTATACAGTTCATTAGCTTTATATAACATAAAGTATGTCGATTGATTGACTGTTCTCATCTATAGTTAATTGAAAACGAGAGAATATATGTTTTGAGAGTCGTCTTTGTTGAACTAGATAGTTCTCGCAGGAGTAAGAATCTATTAGCAATACATGTATCAGTTAAAAATAGTTTTTCTGCATTCGAAAACACGATACAGTGTAAATAAAGTTATAAAAACCAGTTACAAACTATAGTTAACATTCAGTGTAGTACTAATATTCAAGCAGAGGTATCCACTATGATTTACAAATATTAAATCTGCATAAATATTCATCTAACATTGTTACAAATTCTGAAATTTTACGGTTGATGTTCATGGACCCATAAGATTTTTTTAAGTTCTTTTTGTAACGTTATGCTATTAATAGTGCATTGCTATTCAACGACAGCTGTAGATGGCTTGAAAGATCATTTAGGTATTCGTTTGTACTTCGAGTGTCACGCTATATTTATTACTCTGAAGCATTTCTGAAGGTCAGAATGGTATTTATGATCCGCAATAATCTGCCTGCCGTCTGCATTTTTTTGTTCTTTTTCTATTTTAGTCCTAGAATTTTATTAGTTTTTTTTATCTCGTTGTTTGGCATTTGTATCCTGCAGTCGTATTTGAATTAAAATAAAGAGAATTAGGATGAACATGAAGTAACATTGTGACAAACAGTAACTAAATATGAAACAGTTTGTACTTGGAACCTTCTCTTCACACCATCCGGTGGGCAAGAGATTAAGAAAGAAGAGTAAGTTTGACAAAAAAAAAAGGAGTTTATTATTTATTATATCTATATGAAGATGTCTCGATTATTGAACAAAAATGAATGAATTTCTTTCTTCTTTCAAAATTCTAAAATAATTAAGACAACCACCCTCGAGGTAAAACGATGTGAATGAAAGGATGAATGAGTTCCATCTACTTTAGAACAGAAAAAACAACAACTCTTTTTAAAGTCTAAACATGTTTTAATCTTTCCCTAGCTGACGAGTGAAAAAACAACAACCCATTAGCGTTCTTTTTGATTATTCTAAACACATTTACAATACTACCAAAATAATTTGATCTATGGAAAAAATAGTGTAATGGAAAACAACAGTGAAGGACATTTTTTGAAGTTCATTACTTTGTTGATTATGTACGATCCTAAAGCAGTTTCTATAAACGGAAAATAAAACTGCTTTAAATATATTAATTTGCAGATTATGAGTGTACGACTATTTTGTTAGAACATCGGTATGTAATTCTATGTACCGATGTATGTTTGGTATGGAATTCTATGACCGAACATCGGTATGTAATTTTATATACCGAATGTTCTCTCTAACTGTTTTTTTGTCTGTATATTGCAAGAACTGTTTTTATTTTTCTACTTATGTATGAAACTAATTAAAAGTGTTTTTATAAGTATAAAAAAATATTTTATGTCATTGTTAAAATATTGTTTTTCATCATTTTGATTGAATTAATTAATAGAATATTTTCGTTCTATGTTAGAATAAAACATGACAGAATATTAGTCATTATCATTAGTGAGTTAGTTGATAAATACTTGAAATATGGATGAGATTATTGATATTTAGTGGAAGTGTTTCCCAAAAAACCAAATGGCAAAAATCTTTTTTGTAATAATTAGATACTACAATATATACTTGATAAAAAACGACAACAAGCGATAAGTGTCATTTAAATAACAAATATGAAGCTTAAAAAAATATAGACTATAGGTACATATCTAGAAAATGATGAAGAAAAGAGTGTGATCGTTGAAAAAATAACGAATATCAAACAAAAGCTATCTCAACAAGTCTGAAAATTTCTACTAAACTACTAATGGCATAGCTGTCATGAAGGATCGTTGAACAATCAGTCAGTCATCATAGTCTCAATCTCTACGAAAAAGAGCTCAACGCTACAGTAAAACGCATCGCTTGTATCTCATTATATGCTTATGATCATGATAAACTGATGTAATTGAGAACGTATACTTTCTCCTTTTTTAATGATCTATGTATTCATCACCGACCTATCGTTTTTACACACACACATACACACACACACGTATCCTATTGTTTCTGTTTTTTGGTTTAAAAAATAATCTGAATTAAAATGTATGAACAAAAAACACAACCGGAAACGACAATAACATTATCATCATGAAAATACTGTAGCAGGCAATAATTTCATCATACTCGATCGCCATTTAAAGACTATCTACATTCGGAAAGAAGAAAAACATTATTCTTTTTCGCAGTTTTTTTTTCACACAAAAAAAAATTTTTTAGAACAACTGTGTGACAATTTTTACTATTCATTGTAGAGTATTGTTCAATTAAGAAAAATTTTCTTGTTAAAAAAACAACAACAACAACTATTACTGTCATAGACATTCTTTTTTAGTTAGTATCTTTTTAAAATTTTTTGACAGGGACAAAAGTTGTCATAATATTTCCTTATTTCTAATATTATTGTTATTCATATGTCTTTCCTGGATAAATTTTGTAATATAATTCTCTTTCTTTCTCACACATACGCATGCACAATATGCATTTACCACCATTATTATAATTCCGTATTTAATTTAGATTCCGTTTTTCTTCTTCTTTTTTCTTTCTGTTAAAGAGAAAATTAAAATGAAAGAAGAACTTGTTTTTCTATGATAGTGAGAAAGATCTTTTTAGTATGTTTCATAGTTTTCCTTTTTCTTTTTGTTTCTTATTCTCCTTATGTTAAGTGATATTTCAAACAAGTTCAAAATAAACTGCAAGAGGTGTGTCAGAATCAGAACAACATGAAGAAGAATAGAAGAAGAAGAAAAAAAAAATTTTACGTCTATATTTTTTTATTCTTCTATTCTCTGTTTTTTCCTAAGTAGACTATATGACTAGTGTAGATATATCAAAGCTTACAAATTTAGTAAAACTTTATCTTGATAAAATCTCTGACATATATTATTTTTTTCCAGGTACGATTGAACATAAATATGAACATAATCTCTATTTTTGAAGGTGAATTTAACAGGAAAAAAAATAAAAGAGATAAGATATTCTACTTGATATATTTATGTTTTAGAATCTAACAGATATTTAAAATTTATAACATTATTTACACACATCAAAATTACTTTCATTAATAATTTTTTAATTTTTTTAACATTTTCTATGAAAATATAAATTATTTAAAATAATCAAAAAAATTTTTTTATTAAAATTATTTTTTACATTAAATAAAAAGAAGAAAAAATAAATTGAACTTTTCACATTATTACAGTATATCATTTTATCATTTTTTTTTAATGTAAAAATGACTTGAATGAACTTCTTTTTGATTATGTTAAATTTAAACTATGCAAAAACACATACGTCAAAACGTCTGGATTCTAGAATAAATCATATTTTTGTTATATCATTGTCTTTTTTTATTTGATAGATAAGTAAATATCGTACGCATCAGCGAATTCTTTTGACTAATTCTCATTGAATGAATTTTTCTCAAGACTTTTATAGTTGAATTTGAAGAAACAATAGTCACGTTAATAGATTATAAATTTAGAAAAACATGAATACAATTCTGATTATTCATGATTTTAGAAAACTGTTGTTGATGAATAAAAATAGAAATGATGATAAAACTAGAGAACATACAATATTATATGTGTAATACAAAGATTTTTAAATTTAAAATGAACGGAAAAACATTAGAAATAGACATGCTGATAGTTGAACAGTGTGTAATTCAGATGTCTACATTCTAATGAAAAGATAAGTATAAAGATATATTTAACATTTTGAATCAGATAATCTAATTGGGTAAAAAGTATCATGTTTAAAATTAATATATTAATAGATCTCAATATGAACTTTAGTTGGAATGAATCCCATGTCGTTTTTTAATCTTTTTTATTTTAGAATTAATCATGTTTTATATATCAAATATATTAAAAAGAATTTACAAGTAGAAAAATATGAAGCAAAATCAAGATCTAAAATCAACTCCTCTTGGTTCATCAAATATTTTATCTCATTCCACAGGAAATACAAATATGCATGGTGAAAATAGTTGGTCTGTTTATACGGGTCCAATTCATCAAGATCCAATATTAATATCTAGAAATATACCAACAACAATGGACAATAGTGTTCTATCAACAACAGACATACAATCATCTCTTATGGCAACATCTTCAACTCAATCGAATACAATGTTAGCGAACAATATGACAGTTAATAACACCAATGAATCAAACAAAATAAATTATCAATTTAAAGTTATGCTATTAGGAGATTCGGGCGTTGGTAAGTTTAATGTAAAATATATTAAATATTAATTTGATAACACTGATCGAGAATTTTTTTTGTTTTGTTTTTTTTTGTATTCAGGGAAAACATGTTTACTTGTGCGTTTTAAAGATGGCACATTTTTAGCCGGTAGTTTTATAGCAACAGTGGGCATCGACTTTCGAAACAAAATTGTTACATTAGGAGAAAAACAGATTAAATTACAAATATTTGATACGGTAAGTAAAATATGATAAGATGATACGAGGTTAGTACGTACTCAATATTACAAAAGGTGTAATAATAACAAACGACTCTAGAAAAAACATATTAGTGTGCATAGGATACCGTGACATAAATGTTTCATTTCAACATTTTTTTGGAAATAGAGGTGAATTGGTACATTACAATCTCTACTTTCTATTAAATATATTTATCCTTGAAAAATGTTTCTAATTAAAGATGATATAAAACAGAAGTTAGCATAGTCTGGTTATTTTAACAAAAAAAACAGGAGATTAAAAGTACTATCACCATAAATTCCCAAACGTGTTGAACAAATTAAAAAGTATCAATCATACTCTCTATATTCAGGCAGGTCAAGAACGATTTCGTAGTGTAACACATTCGTATTATCGTGATGCCCACGCCTTATTGCTACTTTATGATGTGACAAATTATTCATCATTTGAAAATATAAGTGTTTGGCTAAGTGAAATAAAAGAATTTGCTCATGATGATGTAATTATAATGTTAATTGGAAATAAAATTGATAAATCACAACGTGTAGTATCAAAAGAGGCTGGTGAACGTTTGGCAAGAGATTTTGAAGTCAGCTTTTTGGAAACAAGTGCAAAAACAGGACAAAATGTTGAATTAGCATTTATGGCGTGCGCTCAAGCACTTATTGACAAAGAATCAAGTATTAAAAGTGGAAAAGAATCAATGAATGAAATGATGAAAATGACACCTGGTACCAATGGAAAAGAAGCATCGAAAAGTAGTGGATGGTGTTGTTAATTTACCTTTCCTTTTTATTGTTAATTTACTCATTTATTATTGTTCTCGGTGTCGTTCTTCGTTAAAAAATTCTTTCTTGCTTTCTTGTTGATAATTAGTTTGTGAATATAGCATAAAATAACAAAATGTCTGGAATTAAGTAGCATCTTCATTTTATACCATTATAAGGTGCGCCTAAAGCAAACTTGCAGTGGAATTTTTTTTCGACTTTCTTATAGACCATTCGATAGAGTTTTTTTAGCTGATCATGAATCTGTAGTTGTTAATTTTTTGAAACTTTCTTTTCGTATGGAAAAACTCGAAGGGTATAAAATTTAAAAAAACCCATCAGTTTCAAAAAAAATTCAAATTTTTTTCTCTTTTATTCTTCTAAATTTTCGAAAGTATTCTTTTTAGATTCAACATTAAACACTGAGTATGCGAATTATGCTTGATCGAGGTTGAAATCAAAGATCTATTCAGGATAGACAGCTTGGACTCTCCCTGTAAAAAGTTCCTAAACAATTCTGCAAACCTATCTAGTTTTTTTGTGATGAGATGTAGTCGACTTTTGCACATCATTAGAACCGCCATTAAACGAGCTTTAAAAGTACGGTTCGCTTTTTTTTATTTTGCTTTATTATTGAGAAACTACATTTTTTCTAAATCAGGAACGAAAAAATCAGAATTCTGCCGGTAATTCCCAATTTTTTCATCCGAATTCAACTTTTATGCAATAAAACTATCATATATCAGACTCAGCGTCGCCAACTGAGTCGAATGATATATGTTTCGAAAATTTTCGTTGATTTTCAGTTTTGGGTGAAATTCTCAGTCATTTTTCGACATGAAAATTCGAATAAAACAAAAGTAGACAGATAGGATAAAAAAAAGTACATCATTCAACTCAGTTTGCGATGCTGAGTTCGAATATGAAAGTTTCGAAAAATTAACAACTACAGATTCGTGGTCAGCTCAAAAATTCTACCGAATTGTCTATAATAAAGTCGAAAAAAAACTTCCACTGCAAGTTTGCTTTAGGTTGCCTTACATCATCATAACACACATTGGTTACTTTCATTCAAATCGTCTAAGGAATTCATTTCTTTGATAAATAGTTCAAAAACTAGAAAAATCAAATTTTAGAAGAGAAATGGTAGTCAGCACCAAACTGAAAACTATCGTTTTCTCCTTGTAAAAGTCTGTCGAAAAAGGTATGAATAACAGATGTGTGACAACATGAGAATATAAAATAATAAGATAATCGATTACATTAAACAATGTTAAGAAATTATAATAACAAAAGACAGCTATGCTGCAAATAAAACAGAAAATTATCTTTATTCGATTACATTTTGTTGTTGTTGTTGTTCGCCATTCAATAGCGATAATATTTTCAATTGTAAACATACATTATTTGCACGCTTTAATTCCCAAACAAAATCACGTCCTAAAATTAAAAAAAATTAAAATGACAACATCTTTGATACAATTAAGAAACAAAACTTCATGATACGTACGCAATAAATGATGAATATGTATGAATTGGAGCAGCGTAGAAATCGTATCATTATTCGAATGAACTTGTTTTTCAAGTAATGTACATACTTCTATTTTTCGTTGTATAAGTTCAGCATCTATATATGAGTCAGTTACGAATGTGTCGAATATAAACAGTAAATGAGATTGTAAATTATTATCAATAATGACATAAATGTAAGTTTGTTCAAATGAATTTAATAATAGATAGAGAACAGATGCTTGTAATCGCGTTAAAATTGGATCAAATGTTCTGCAGAATACATAATCATTATGATAGTATAACTAAATACAGAAAATATAAATCAAAAATATGTTGATCTAATAGATGATAACAAACCTGTAATTGATTTGTGTCAGCAAAATACTTTAGAGAATTCCATTTATGATTGAAATTTGTAGTGTTTCGAATCGATGGAATGTTATGTAGAATTATCAAAGATTTAACAAAACTAATAAAATATAAGTCGATAGATAAATCATCCGATTGTATTATCTAAAATATTATCAACATAATGATAACTATTATCTCAGAAAACTGTGCTGATCTACTCCAAAAATATAAAGTTGCTAAACTTACGTTTATTTCAGTTGTTTTCATTTTTGTTGCACTATTATAAAATTCTAACAATTGTTTATCACAAAAACATGAATTTTCTATGGATTTTTGTTTTCCAAAGATACAGTCTACTGCTGTATCGTTAAACCATTGTCGAAGAATTAAGTTTTTATCGTCATCGTTGTCGAAGGGGAGAAATTCTTTCAATGTTGTACGATTAATTGTGTTAATAAACAAAGATCTTGTTGATAATGTATGTTTAGTAATAATTTGACATAAAGATTGACAAGTATCACATAGATCATCATTTAGCGTCAAATCTGTTTCACACAGTTCAGCCGAGTACGAGGATATTGAACGTACTAACTTGGGTGTTTGAAATGTTGATTCATCTTTGTTACCTGTGTCAGATATTGAGAGTTTCGCACATGTTGGACAATATAGACCACTTCTAATAGTCTTTGTCAAACATTTTCTCATTTCATTCACATTTGATGTTTGTTTATCCTCCTTACGTTCGAAATATGTCCCTTGAAGACGTTTTGGTACTTGTACTAATGCTAAAGGGGCGGATAAATATTGATAGAGTATTCTAGTGTATGACTCTGGTAATGAATCAGGTAATATAGGAAGACCCGTGTTATTATCAATAACAGGCGTCAAACGTTTATCACTAGATAATAATTCTTTTAAACTATAACGTTGAATGTATTCGTTTAATAACAGTTCTTTTTCTTCGCGAATCTTTTTAGAATATCGTCGATCAAGATTATGAAAATATTTTAAATTATCTTCAATTACATCACATTGATGTTTTTCAAAAGAATATGAACAACGAACAATTTGTTCCAGAAATAAATCGGGATATTTGTCAAATACGAAGGATGAACGACCAGATTGATTCAAATTTTCGTGAACAATAACACGAAGTTTTTCTAAATAATTTGTTTCAAATAACTCCTGATAAAATCCAATACAGACAACATATGTTTCAGAATTACCCGCCTAAAATAAAATCATAAACAGAAACAATTTTATTCATTTCGTCTCTTTCGTATTTTTACATTATGAAGGCATGATAAAGTGTGCGTATCATACCTTGCTTGTAGCAGGTTTACATATGGTAACCTAAAATAGTTAAATAACACTCGATTGAAATCAACATATTATCATTCAAGAAAAAAAAATTAGCTAACCTGTTCGAAAACGAGATTAATCATGTAGATAAGATCAATAGTTTCTTTTTCAAATATGGTAAACATTTTAAACACAAAATTACCCTTCACTGTCAGACAATTTAAAGCAAGATATATTTCAGTTAATAATAGTGGATAAACAAATAATTCTTGCTCGGCTGGATCATTCTGACAATCTAAACTTCCATCAGCTGTTATCTAAAAATTATAAACAACTTCAAACCCATTTCTATCAAAGAAATAAACTTACAAAATCAATGTTGAGTGGTTTTAATCCTTGTATGTAGTAGAGTAAGTTTTCTAAATTCATAATATCACCACTATTATCTTGTCCAAAATCCCATTTGTCATAGGTATAAAAGAGAAATCGATCATCATCGATTACAGCTGGTTTTATATTGTGCTCATGATAAGGATTCAACGTTTGAGCGAACCACTGCCATTGAACTTTTTGTTTATCTGAAATGGATTAAAAATAACTGATTCTAAAACAAGTGGCGTTGTTCTTGTTTTGAAAATTTACCATGAGTCACAAGATAATGATTGATAGCAGCAATAAATGCTCCGGGTGCTTCACACATATGAAATGTTTTCCATGATGTCTGTTCATTTTCACCAACATTAATCAAATCGAATGTATCCAATATTTCGTAGAATTTAGCCCATGCTTGTGTGCCAAATTCAACATTTAATTTTTGACGAAGATAGGGAACAATGTTTGATGCCCGATTCATGTAATTTGTATGCCTGAAAAACAAAGATTATGGGAGTGGCAGTCTGTTCACTTGTCATAGACTGACACTTTGATATCTTACGTGTAGACATGGATGAGACCAAGGCTTTTCAGTCTCGGCTCTGAAAAAAACTTTTTTAAAATTTTTTTTGAGAGTTTTGTCACCAGAGGTAGCACGTTACTGTTACCAGTAATACGAATATTGTATATATTTCTATTACTAGTAACAGTAATACTGAACAGCATTCCTATTCCCAGCAATAGTAATATTTTCACTGTTACTGTTGTTGGGAATAGGAATATT
>CAJNOQ010004547.1:0-17255 GCA_905250885.1 Didymodactylos carnosus | reverse complement strand
GAATTAGGAATAAAAAACACACTACATGACAGAATTAGGAAACGACAGAAAAGAAAAAGAATTGAGAGTATAGTTTATTTTTACTCTGATTAATGAATAGTGGCAATAGAGATCTCAGATATTTTTATATAGTTCGATAGAGCAGAATCTCAGCTACACCGCTATATAAAAATTTTTCTTTAATCTTAAAGAAATGCCACCGAAAAACGAAAATTAGTGAACTTGAAATTTCTCCTGCCAGAATTAGGGCATACTGCTCTATATAAAAGTGATATGAAAACTTGAATAGGTTAAATAATAAGTTCATAGTACACAGCAATTGAGAAAGTGTATAAACTTTATACTATAAAGTAGCAGAAATCAAATTACTGTGCGCTCATTTTGAGTTCAGTGTCTAAGTAATATCCTAACATAGAATTGAATAAAAAAATTGAACACAAAGCTCGTTTGATTTCAATCGTCTCTTTCATATTTAGAGTGACTACCGGTTTGTACCTCTGTTGGACGCGGCCTACTCTTAGAAGTATCCTCATTAATCTCAATGTAATTTTTTCCTTTTTTTATCTAATAAACGATTATTTGACGTTTCGACAACGACGTTGTCTTCGTCAGAAATAGGTGATGTACATTTGAGAATATTGAATATAATCTCCTTATGCGACCAAAAAGGAAGAGAAAATCAAAATTACATTGGGATTAATGAGGATACTCCTAACAGTAGACCTCGTCCAACAGAGGTACAAACCGGTAGTCGCTCTAAATATGAAAGAGACGATTGAAATCATACGGGCTTTGTGTTCATTTTTTTTATTCAATTCTATGTTAGGATATTCGACCAAAAAGATCAACTTATTCGATTTTTAACTTTTTCCTTTTAGTTATTAATTGTGCAAAAACAATTTTGCGCACAATATCATATACATGTAACATATTATTAAAATGACTTTCGGCCGATTTGTATATATCCATTCTCGAACTCGACTCCGACAATCGGCTGAAAAATGAAAATGACTTTTGGCTGATTTCTGTATTGGCATTCTTGGACTCGACTCCGGCAATGGACTAACAAATGAAAATGACTTTTGGCTGATTTGTATATTTGCGTTCTCCGACCTGATTGCTGTACTCGACTCCCATAATAGACTAAATAATGAAAATGACTTTTAGTTGATTTGTATATATCCATTCTCGAATTCGGCTCCGACAATCGACTGAAATATGAAAATGACTTTGGCTGATTTCTATAATTGTATTCTCGTACTCGGCTCCGGCAGTGGACTAAAAATTGAAAATGAGTTTTAGCTAGTTTTGATGTATCCATTCTCAGACTCGAGACCGACAATGGATTAAAAAATGAAAATGACTTTTAGCCTATTTTTATAATTGCATTCTTGGACCTGATTGCCGGACTCGATTCCGACAATGGACTGGAAAATGAACATGAGTGTTAGCTGATTGTTATATATCCGTTCTCGGACGCGACTCCGATAACGGACTAAAAAAAATTTAAAGCTCTTGTTGCTTGTGTTTGGTATTTGATTATTAATTTGCAGGTGTGGATTAATGGTTTTACCGTAAAACTTGGAAAGATAACGGATTTAGATCATTAGACGAAGTTTTTTTTATTAGAAAAATAGTTGAAAAACAACATCTTCGTCAAAATGAGCGGCGGTAAGCAGAGTCAGATATTGTTTATTTTGCAACAAAAGGTTTCTCTTTCTAGGCAGACGCAGAATTTGGAAATGTACGATTACAGAGTAGACCCAGTGGGAAATTTTATAGCAATTATCCATATTTCTACGCAAAGTGGTAAAGCCGATTTTGATGTAAGTATCTATCAGTGATTGTGAAAGTTTATGTTGCATCACAAATGTTCTGGTTTTTAGGAAGCAGAACGTATCATATCAACAGCCAAAATTATTACGTTCGATACCGAAAGTGTGCCCGGTGTCAATGTTATTGAATTATCGCACTTATTTTATGAATGTTATGACAACGCAGAAGGAAATCGAAATAAAGACAAGATAGCTGGTTTACGGTGGATGATGAATCAGTGTTTCCATCTCGAGATGGACAAGACATGGTCCGTATGTCACTGAATTTCCATTATCCACTGCTAAATTATCTTATGCGTGCAATGATGTAACATCGATGATGAAAATATATCGTTTTTTAAATCGGCATTATATGATGGATAACAATGGCTCATCATATGAAGAAACAATTACCGTATCAAATAATACATCAAACTTTTCTTTGGTAGAATGTGTCATGCAGGCTAGACCTCGTGAAGATAAAATTAATTTAAGAAGAAATTACGAACTAGAAGATCATCTGAGGGTATGCTATTTATTTTTTTTTGTTTTTAGGAAGCAGAACGTATCATATCAACAGCCAAAATTATTACGTTCGATACCGAAAGTACTAAACTTTGTTTTTGTTACAAAAACATAGTTTAAAGTCTTGGCTATCGAATCGCGAAAACCAGAATTTTCTATCGCCTTTCGTTCTTCGGTTATTCAAAAACCACTTACCGGCATATGAAAACCCATCAGAAGGAAACCTATTAGAAATACTCTCGGTGAAACTCACACATAGGACCGTGTGAATACTAGAATAAACTTGTAGTTGTATTACCATTAAAGTCCTTGTGAAAAGTTGCGGGACTTCAGTAGTATACTAGGGGACTTCAGACTTGCCCCGTTACCATGAAGAAAATTATTTCTCAAAATCGTCCAAATAGTCATTTTTGGGCAAAATTGCAACTTTCAAGGCGTCTGTATTGAAAACGAAAGCACCAGAGACCGTCAAACTTTTACTAAATATACTTTGGCATATAATCTGTTTGGAAATATGGTTGAAAGTCTTACGATCGACTTTGTTTCAAATGGGTGCCACAGGAAAATTCAGGATTTTCTGGATTTGGGCTCTTAGTGCGCAATCTATTACAAAATTACGAAAGCATGCTTTGAGCTCGTGGTTGCGTGGTTTTGTAGCTCACACTGTCTACTATTTATAAGGAAATTTGCAAGGTTAAGTAATCTGTTGTTACTGAATTACAAGAGTTTAAAGTTAGCAAATTTTCAAAATGGCGGAATCGACGTTTTTCGGGGATTTTCGTAAAATATCAATATCTCAGCAACGATACAACTTTTTGATTTGCGCCTTTTACCAAAATTCATTAAAATATTTTATCTACAAGAGTCCTCGACTTTGGAAAAGTTTTGAGAACATTGATTGAAGTAGGTCGATCGTGGCTTACGTGCAATGGCTCTTAAGCTGTAAACACTTATAAATACATTCTGAAAATTTACAGTCGAATTAATGTCTCGTGGTTGAGTTATTAAATTTTTATAGGAAAGTTGAAAACCAGCGAAAGATTCCAGTGGTTTCTCGCGTGTGAAGAATTGTTATTAATCCTGGGAAGCGCAGTCGTTTCTAAAAAATGTTTTTGATTATGTTGTTTAAAACTCAGTTATGACCGCTCCGACTTTTTCGACAATGTATTTTTAAAGTTAGGAGCTTTTCCAACTTTAAAACAGAAGTTTTTAACAAATGTAAAGAAAGAATAAAACAGATGACCTGGCTGCTGTATCACGTCCAGCGCACCAGACCACTGGAAGGACGGCTAACAGAAGACGTGGTATCTCTTAATAGTGGGGAATGTCGTCAATAAGACCTGATGTTAGTTATAGGTAGAGAAAGAAGGAGTATAAATACAACCACACTCGAGAACGGTGTAACAGAAGTAAGTTAACATGACCTCCGAAATGAGAAGCTGTGTCTGCAGCTTTTAGTAGAAATTTTTTTGCGATTTTTGTCGTTTGAAATCTTTTTCGAGATTATTTGACATATTCGATTTTTAGCTTTCTAGACAATCGAGCAGTTTTTTCTTAAAAAAACGAATATACTACTAATAGTGTCACAGAAAGTCGGAACACTTTCTATGCTTTCGCCAAGAAAACAACACCTTTTTCGTGCAGCTGAAATCAATCCACCCCTCTAGCTAGAGATGGGCCGTAATACGTAAGCCTCGAAAGAAAGGAACGAACGATTATTCGTTATTCACTATACCAAACTATGTTTCATTTATAACGAGTAAAGAATATTCGAATAATGAGTATACGAATACACGTCCGGAAAGAAAGAGAAAAGAACTTAAACGTCGAACTACTTTCGTCTGTACTCACTCATAAATCAGTGATAGTATAGTTTGTCTTTTCCGAATGAGAACGAACGGAACTAAGTTATATGAATAGTCGACTATTCGTAATGAGACATAATGATGAAATGAAAAGAACGAAAGTGAGAAAATTCATCCTTCTGTCGCTTCGTATACTTCACATTAAACGTATTCGTTCTATTCGACTTCATTACGGCCCATCTCTACCTCTAGCCTTTCCAGCATTTCCCGAAAATCTTGAATGGCTATTGATTTTCCAGAATACTGGAAAATCAACGTTGCCTGCATTTTTGTTCGAAAAATTGAGTCTAATTTCCTAGAGCTTTGAGAAGTCGTTTTTATTGTATTACACTCTTACACTTGAAAATCGCTAGTGAAGTCAAATAGCCGCCCGTTGAAATTCACCGGCGATTTCCTAGCACTATTTTCTAGAATGACAGTGTATCTCTGCTTTCCGGATGAACTTCTGGTATATTATTTTTGTGGGTGGGTGAAGCTGAAATCGCATATGCAATCTATACTTGTGCTGTGAAGAAGTTCTTTGTGAAATTTTTCCTTTGCGGTTTGTACACATTATACACGCAGTTGAAGAGACTTCCGTTATAATCGCTAGCGCTCCACTTCTCGCAAGCACAAAGTGAAGGACGAGCAGGGAGGTGGTAGGACAAGAACAAACAAGTCTTATCAAGAACGTGTCAGAACAGAGAAGAATGTCAAACGACGACAGTAACTTCGAATATATCGATGAAGCGACGATCGACGCCGATCTTTTTTGTACTATTTGCATGAAACCACTTGTCGATCCACGATCTACGCCATGCGACCATCTATTTTGTTTTTATTGTATTACAAAGTGGATTCAAAAGGAAGACAATGCGTCGTGTCCCACTTGTCGAGAGACGATCACCAGCGACAAGCTTAATCAGGCCACTCGTATTGTTCGAAATATGCTCGGGCGGCTTCAAGTTAAATGTGCGAAATGTGCGAAGTGGGCCAAACGGGCTTGCAACGGAGTGATTTCGGTAATCACATCGACAAAGTGTGTCATCAAGCAGATGTGTTTTGTACATCAGTGGACATCCTCTGTCCATGGACAGGGCCGAAACATCAGCTCGATAAGCATTTCGCTGAATGTGCTTATCAGCCACTGCGCCCTGTGCTTGCCCAACTCATTAACGAGAACGGGCAACTCAGCGAACAAGTTGATCAACAAAAGACAGAAATTCGCAAACTAGAAGCTGAACTTCAACTGCAAAAATACGAATTGTCCTATATGAGTCAACTATGCCAGGCTCAGGACAACTTGCTGATGAACAAGATACACACAACTTCAAGTGAGTGTTTAGCAGCATTGTAAATACAACTTTATCATTTGCAGTTATTTTTCTGACTTAAAAGAAATTTCTAGGTGATGGAGATATCGAAACGTGGTTAACATTTACCTTGTTTAACATCGGAGCATTTTTTTTTGATGGTAACTCTCACTATATATATTTGAGTCGGTTGCAGGCCCATTGTACCATTGTGTTTCTCAGTGTTTGGGGGCACCAACTCTGGTTCATCCGAACGAAATATTTTTCTCACACGGTTCATATGGCTCCCCAAACTTTCTGAAAATTTCGGTCTTCAGTGATAACCCGTTTTAGAGTTATTATTGGGTTGGAACATAAATTCTGCAAGTTTTTTAAATAATAATAGCTGCGTCAATTGTTACTCCACACACTTTGGGTTCGTTTTAAAAGATGCGCTGCGAAATACTCTCTCCTAAACTATCTAGGACGTGAAAAATGAGACAAAATTTGAACCATGAATGACTCATTATGTCTCAGATATATGGCTCATTTTAAATCATATTTCTCCCATATTTATCTCCTTTATTGTATCATAATGTAGTGATAATTATGTCATTTTTTTATGGGATAAATATCATCTTATTATGGTCATCCAAATATGATCCTATTACGATCCTTTTCAGATCATTTTTAGCTCATTTTAAGACCATTTTAAGACTATTTATGAGAAATGCAAAGAAAAAAAAATACGAAATAGCTCGTGCAGAGATTCAGACCCTGAATCTGTAGATCAGAAGTCTACGATGCTATCCACTACATCACACGACTATATACAAATATACATGTTTTTGTTCCTTCTGTTTTTTAATTTTCAAGTTGAACTTTTTAAAAAACTAGTAATTTTGATTAATTAGCCTCTGCCTTTTCCCACAAACTCTGTAGAGAGTTGAGCCTAGAGACTAATAGATAGTAAACTTAATTTTTGACATTTTTTGCTTCTAGTCCCACCTTTGAAAACGCTTTCTTCATGGCGAAAAACGGAACATAAAGTTTAAAAAGGGATTATCACCCTGAAGAAAATGCGACACATATGATTGTAAGAAAATGATCATCATAGATCAAAAGTTAAAAATCATGTAAAAACGACACATAAAAAATGGTCTTAAAATGACTCAAATATGATATCATTTTAAGCTCCTATTTAAATCATTTTAGGACCATAATACGATCATTTTCACTTCATATCATAAATGATCCATACATGTCTCATTTCCTGCGACCTGGTTATAATTTCAGAACTTCAATTAAGAAAACTAAGTCAATTAGATGAAAATCGAAAAAAATGTAAATTTTCTAAACTCAAAATTTCTTTTCGCTTAAACTTTTTCTTTTGCTACTATTTCCGCTAAAAAGTGTAGCAAAAGTGAGAACTCAGTTTATGTTTGGTACTTTCAAATGTACTCTGTCTCGTGGTCTATAAAAAAACGCTTTTAGAGCAGATGGTGTGCTCGACAACGAAATTACAAAAATACATCAAAAGTTGACAACCTCCGCGTTTCCAATAATGTGCTCAATCAAGAAACGGAAAAGATGGCTGAAGTTTGATTTTGTAGCTAGATAGAGAAGAGCAATCATTTCTGATCAAAACAAAGCAAACCCGATCGAAAAACCCGACCGCTTTTGTTTTGATGAAGTTATGGGGCTTTTACTGAAAGTACTACTATACCTAAAATTTAAGAAATTAATGAAAAAATGCATGACAACTCATAGAAAAACTATTTTTCACTGTGGCTTTTAACGTGAAAATTTTTGACATGAAAAAATTTGAAGTGTAGCTAAAAGACAGAGCGAAGTCAGGGCTACAAAATGGCTAATTCAGTTTATCTTACTTTCAAAACGTTAACACAAGAAATCATTTTTGAGTTTAGAAGGTTTGCATTTTTTTCGACTTTCATCTAATTGGCTTAGTTTTCTTAACTGAAGTTCTGAAATTATAGTTTAGGTATGATTTTGTAGAGTATTTCGCAGCGCATCTTTTAAAACGAACCGAAAGTCTGTAGAGTAAAAACTGACGAAGTTATTATTATTTAAAAAACTTGCAGAACTTATGTTGCAACCCAATAATTTTGAAAGTTTTTAAAAGCTGGAAAATGGCATCACCTGATGCGAAATAATCTTAATTTGCATCCTGTGGACTATTTTTTCTCGGTTTCTTTGCGACATGTTGGTAAGAAACAGTTTGTATTCTTCGAATGTTATGGCCGTTTTTGATCATAACTATGTATACCGCGAGTTTTCACGATCATGGGTTTCACATATTCTTTGTAGCCTTTTTGTTCCGTTAACATTAAATTTTGAATATTTGGAAAAGTAAATAACTTTTCATCTTGCGAGTTGTCTCAAACAACAGAGGAGATCAGGGAAGTATTTTTAGTCACAAAATATTTCCATTTTCGTTTTTCTGTCCTGGAAGAAAACGGGCAGAGCTTTTGAAAAAGGCTATTTTTAAATACTTTGACCCACGACATTTTCAACTATGTACTGTGCGTAACTCACATGACCAGATTTCGTTGAGAGTTGTATTCTTTTCTTGTTTTCGTGCGTCCTTGGCGGGTATAAAAGCCAGGTTCGTAAGTTCTTGCGTTCTCCCAAAAATTGAAAAATACTGTCAGAATGTTCCACGACATAAAATGTCAAGTATCTCGACCGAAACACCACTTGATTCTTCTAGACGGGGAAAATGCAATTATTTGCTTGAAAATCAAAGAGAACAATTTTTCTTACATTCTTGACATATTGTATTTTTGTCTGAAAATAATAGGAATCTCGCATTTTTTTTAGAGGACTTTGATAAATCTGTAATACCAGCCCATAACAGACCCATTTGTTTGGTAAAAGTGTTTAGAGATATGGATGCAAGTCGAATATGGCAGTGCAATGTTGGGCATTCTATCACACAAATTCAGACCGTATTGTCCTGACTACTACAAAACATATTCCGCGCACGGTTGCTGGACAGATGGTGGTATGACCGTTAATGGTTATACGACAGAAGAAAAGTGGACCTCTACTCTGCATGAGAACAATGATTGTTACGCGCTCACATTGGACTGTGAAAGGCAGTGTTTGAAGATAGTGAGAGAACGGACAAAAAAACAACATGAAATGGGAATCGACCTTGATCAGGCTCCATCCCCGTGGCAACTCTTCGTCGTCCTCAGTTTGACTGGCGCTCGAATAATTCTCTTGTGAAAAGGTAGAGCATTTTGACTAACATTATTTACGCGACATGCGGATAAATTGCTGTGTTGATCGGATATCCTCATTATGTAATTTCAAATATTTCATGTGTCTCCAAACGGTGAAATCTGAGTTTCGAAAAAATTGTTATTAGCAGTTCTCGAATATTGACAAGATAAGTCTTTTATATTTCTTTCTAGTCAATGTACCTCAATGGAAACGTCAAATTGCAGCCCTTATAGGATAATTCTGTATTTTCAGGAAAGGTTGGGGACAGCTGCTATCCATTTCAAAATAGAATGAACTTGTATGACAGTTGAAAATAGGGATAGCACGTTTTATAACGTCCATGTAAAAATCAAAGTTTGAAGTCTCGAGTTTGAAATTCAAAAAAATTCATTTATATCTAGAAAAAATCTCCATGAAAAGTTACTCAAGGATCCACAATATTAGAATTTCTGAACGCTATCCTGAGAAGGTAGCCTAGATCCACTCTTATGTCCCGAGACAAACAGTGTAAAAACGAGGCTTTTGGTTTGTGGCTCAGAAGTTTCTAAAAGTTTCATAGAACCTGGCATTATTTTACACCGATTACGGTTTTATGAGGATAGGTTACCTAGAGTTTGGACACATCTCAAAATATAGAAAACACGCCCGAGCATTCCCTAAAATGTTCTAACCCGGCCCGTGCTGATCTCTGAATCAGTATTTTGGGTTAAAGAGGGCTTTAAAAAAATCGCCCCAACAATCTGAGCCATCGGATACAGCTCGCGAAACTGCATATTCTGATGCGCAAATCAGAGTTTCAGATCACTAGCTTGACCGCGAAAACGGCATCACAATGCCTCCTAGTGGATATCTTCGGCAGGCATTTTTCGATCGGCTTCGTTCTTTTGTCGGTATTTAAGAGACAGTCCATGACTCGATCGATCATTTTGTAGAACGCTGATCATGAGAAAAATGTTGAGGTATCTGAGAAATGATAGAAAAACACTTTGAGCTGGTCGATCGGACACATGTCGGACAAATATCTGTTGTATTTATAATGGGACTTTTTCAGTCGATACCGATCAATTGCGATTAAAAACTGATTATTAGATTAAAAAAACGCTTTCTTAAAGGATTGCTATCAGACTTTTAATCCTAGCCGATTAGTTGAGTTCAGCACTCATCGTTTCCTTATAATCGGATTCGTCATTTTCGACCGCGTTGGCTTGCGGGTTCGCGGTAGGCACAGAGACCACTAGAGTGGGAAATATACCCTGCACCGAAATATACCCCCGGCGCGCTTGATTTAATTCCTTCCCTGCATATTACTTCTCCTAAGACTCGACAATTAGTTCCGCAGTATATTATCATTGTTCCAGAACTGATTTTTGCTGCTTGCACAGGATGATAGAGTATCACTTGAACACGACTAGCGGCTGCTGCTAATTTTGGAGCACTTTGAACCAAGCCGGCCACCAAACTTAAGTCTCGTTTAATCTGATCTGAATTACCCGTTTCAAATCTGAGATTCCTGCCGAAGTCATATAATTTGTGGTATGCTTCAACAATATCGTCAAACTCTGTGCCCAAATTAACTCATCATAACTATAATTATTTGGAGGTGTGACTAGCTCTTTTAATGCACTATGTTCGACAAACTGACGACATGTTTGGCTCAGTGTTGTCTTATAGTTGTAGTAAACTTGTTATGATGACAAGAAATCAGCTTATCCAGAAACAAAATATGCTTATCGCTGTTAAACTTATATGTTTATTAAGTCTCTTGTCTCCAGATAAAAACAATTTTGAAGAAGAAACAAGAATTTGGAATAGTTTTTGGGTGAAATACTTACAATTTTTAACTGACGGGTGATCTATTTTACTTTGTACGCATCATTTTATATACTCATTTTTTTTTCAGTTTTGAAGTTTCAAAATGGAATCAAAGTTATATTCAAAAAAATTGAAGTTCAGCCGTATAGTAGCACTTCCCCTATCACTAATGAAACTAATCAGCCACTTCAAACTGGCAGAAAATGATCAAACAATGCTATGAAGAAACGTTCAGCTGTAAAAAGTTGCTTCATAAATTTCGCAGAGAGCTAATAGACTGTATTAGATTATTGTCACTCTTTTTCACGATATTCAATAAAAAAAGAATCCGAACTTTTTCTGAAGTGCTGGATATAACGCAGCATGGCTTCACATTAATAGGTGCTAATTATTGTTGAAATTACTTTGTCTTCGCGATGAACTTCTATTTAAATTTATAACACTTGTCTAACCGATAGCGTCAAGGACAAGGTTAGTATCTAGTTATATTAAAGTAAGAAAAGAATGAAGTGAGATATTCGACTGTTCTTTCGTCTTCACTTATTTCACTTATTTCAGTCCGTATCGGAAACAAAAACAAAGCAAGAAGATAGCCACTTTACCCCAAATCCACTCTCGCGATTCATTCGCGGCGTGGTCGCTCTGTCACTACCACGATCGCTATGATATCCCGCGCGTCGCGATGAAATCCTGTATTCGCGTCGAGATCGCGCTCTATTCTTAAACTCCCGACGTGATCTGGATCAAATCTTACTTTCAAAACAAAATTTTCTTTAAGATTCACTGCGCGATATGCAATCACGTCGCGATCTCTGTATACTCGCGAACTCGCGGTAAGACTCTAAAGTCTGCGTAGGTTCTTAAGAATTCAGCATAGTTTTCTCTTATCGCGATCGCTATTTCGCGACACGAATCCCCCGCTTTCGTGACTCGCATCGCGACAATAACTGCGGCGATCGCAGAATAATCTAGCAGATGCGTCAACAGTCATAGTTCCACAGCTCGCTTCAAGATCAAAAACTGCTAAGGATCAATTAAAGTAAACGAGTTTTAAAATTCGCAACGTGACTCACGCCACGTACCGGAATTTTGTTGAATATAGTGAGTAATTTTTTGAATTACAAGAATGCAAAAGAATTCTTTTTCTGTTATTTTAAAGTGAGCATTTATATAATTTATTCTCATTTTACATGTGATACAAAAAAAAAATCAGTGTACGTTATGTACGACACACTTCATATTTTCTTAAAGTGGTGTGCAGGCTAATTCACACTAGAATTTTTTGCAGTTTATATCTACTTTTTTTTTCACTTTTTCAAGGGGAATCGCATGAGAAAGTAAGTAATTTATATACAAAGTAAGTACACCAATTTTAAGGAACGAGAGAGTATAGAAACATAAATTCTTTCCACTTTGGTTGACACAAAGTTGAAATCTTTTTGTTCAACTATTTTGAATATCAAAACTCTTTCTCAAAGCTCTTTTTCTCAAAATATATGGTTGTATTTTGTGCTTGTTTTATTAAAAAAAATATATGGCTATCAACCATCATTGTAAACAATTGTAAGTATTTCACCGAACGACTATTCTAAATTTTTGTTTCCTCTTCAAAATTGTTTTTATCTAGAGACAAGCAGCTTGATAAACATATAAGTTTGAATAAATGCTTGATTAAATAATAAAATGCTTTTTGGTTGTATTTTGTGTTTGTTTTTTTAAAAAAGTATATGGTTTTAAAAAATGAGTATGAACGTTGAATAAATAAAAAAACGAATATACGAGAATTTATACGCGTTTCGAATTCTTCTTCAGTAAATGCTCGTAAGTAAGAATGATGGTTGACAGCCATATATTTTTTTAATAAAACAAACACAAAATACAACCAAAAAGCATTTTATTATTTAATCAAGCATTTATTCAACCAACGTCCGTATCATTTCTAGTCTCTTTTCACCCTCTGCGCTTTATTTCATCTGCCGTACTTCTCATATTACACAAAAAAAAACAATCTTCACCAAATTGGGTAAGTCATTCCCTTTTCTTTCTTTTTTTTCTATCTTTTTCCGCTTGAATTTCTTCTCCTTCGATTTATCATTATTTGTCAAACACCTTGAGTCAGCATGAGGTTTGAGCGAGATATAAGGATTTTAATTTTTGCTAGTAACAGGCGCGAAACCGGTTTTTCACAAAAATACCTCTGACGAAGTTATATTCATTTCTACACAAAAAAAATGTTGCTTCTATGCTCAGCGCAGTCGATTACCTATATTCCATTGTATTTAGAGATTCCCAGAGATGTCTACTGAGAGATAGGCACGTGCTCGGGGAAAGCAAGCCCTGTCCGAACGACGTTAGCTGGAAAGCTGGAACTTGTGTAATTTTGTAGAGTAACATCCAGACTCTACGCAAGAAAAAAAATGACTAACATTGTATGTTAGTTTTCTGTGAACGGAGCTGGTTTTTCAAAGATCTCCGAAAAATCGGACTTCCAGAAAATTCTGAAACAAGTTTCTGCTTACAGAAACATGTCTTAAGGTCTTGGCTATTCAACAGTGAAAACCATAGGTCGCTATCTCATCTCTGTGAAAAAGTGTTAGCGACACACTCACGACCACCGTTTTGGGCCGATAGTAGTCCCAAGTCTCTGCAATTTTCTGGGTACGAAACCTTACATTCTGCCACTTGTCCTTTGTTCGGTTCTGTCTGTTGTCTGTACAATGTACGTGATAAAGCTTGCTGCATATTTATTTGTACATTGGGGAATGAACTCGTGAGACGGATGAAATGAGAGCTTTAAAATATAAAAATTGGATTGTCTATATAAAAAAAAGGCTATCACAAAATTTTGGTGTTCCGCTGAAGATGTTAACTTTAGAATAATTGCAAGTGACGGCACCATATTGACGCGTTCTCTAGTTGCTTTTGGCATAAATTGCTTCTGGGATTAATCAAAATTTTTGTGATAACCCTTTTTTATATAGACAATCCAATTTTTGTGTTTCAAAGCTTTAATTTCGTTCTTCTCACCACGTCATGCCGACCGTATGCTAAGGGAACGTTCCAAAATATATTCCGGTCGCTATTGCTCGATTCTGCAGTTACTACAGAATATTTCATTTTATACTAGTTCTTTTATAAACAGCTGATACATATTAAACTTCATTTTTCTTTTCTAATTGTTTGTACTTCTTCAAAGACAATCATTTCATTTATCAAGCTAGCAACAAGCATTTAGAACAAAAAGAGAACATTTCTTTTATAGTTTATTCTACTGTCGTACTGTTTGGGCTTTCTTAGCATAAAGTATTTTTGGTAAGTTCTAAGAACGTAAATTCAAGATTTCTACACATTGTTGATACGAGGAAGGTGCAGTCGAAACTCCTCGTCCTTTAGATATATCTTGGATTAATTAATTAGAAATTGCGAAAATACAACATAGTCGTTGTTTTCATTTTTCTTGTTTGGGGTAATAATGGACACGTAGCTGTTTTTCATGGGTAATTCTGGGCCGTACATGTATATCGCACGCGATTGACGTTTAGCATGATGTCAAAATCGGTTTCTAAATGACGGTGGAAATTTTTTGTGTCTAAGTTGTTCAAAGAGTTGGAGACGGTGAGTAAAAAACTTCATCTGTAATGACAAAACACGTTAACGTGAGAGGATGGCGACCGATTACATGCCATTCAAAGAAACATTTGATGATTTCAAAAATACACCTCGCTATTGATCACATTTACAACATCAGTGGCAATTTGAACGGGACCAAGACCCTAGTATCATTTCCGGCTTTCGCCAAAGACAGATCATTAAGAAATATGCCGAAGCCAAGTGAGTGTATTCATCAAGTACAAGAAGTCCCTCTCTGTACCGTTTCCTTTTCTTCAATTTTTTTCTTGTGATCGCGATCAAGAATGGTTCAGTAAAGTACATTCAACGATCGTATTCCAATACAGAAATGTCGTTAGTGTCTGTCGTGGATTAGAATATCATCAAGCTTATTATGGCGATGAACAAATTGAACGAACGATGGATTATTTACTCAAAAAATTGCAATTAAAAGTGTATAAAATAAGTACGATGGGCGGTCCGCCTTATGTGATAAACTACGATTTCCTCCGCTTGCAACAAAAAAAATTGCGATGTAAATAAGACAAAAAGATAAAAGAATGAAATAGCCCCTGTGGACTCAGTATGCTTTTTTTAACGTGTTTAACGTGTCTTTACAGATGAAGTTTTTTGCTCACCGTCCCCAACTCTTTGTACATGGCTTGGATGAGATAAATATTTACCTAAGACCAGGAATTATTCTGTTTAACTTTTCAATGTCATACAAGTTGTTGGCAAAGAACAGTAAAAGTATGCATCAGATGCTGATGCTACCATATGGTAGCACCAGTATTTGATGCATGTTTTAGGGCCTCTAGCAAAATTCTCATAACTCTTGATTAGAACAGCATTCAGAGCTAGGAGTTATCTCATTTCGATCAGAAATGTTTGCTCTATTTCCTGGTATTGTTAAAAGTAGTTTTGGATTTGCTTCTTAATCGAAAAGTAAAACTTTTCGAAAAGCCAGCTTTTCAAGGTTTTCAGAAAAGGCCTTAACAACGTGGAAGAATAAATCAATGATATTTAACTATGTTGTGAGACTTAAAAATACAAATAAAAGAGAAGAATATTCTAAACCGACCGATCAAAAAGAGATATAGATATTTATTGAAAGAGTTACCGAGCTTCTACAGGCCAGGCTAGGCTAGACCGAGAGCAATGGCAGGCAGGCAGGCAACGCCCAGGAAACATATCCACAGGCCCAGGCAGATCTGAATAGTACAGGCCTCATGCAGGCAGACCAGGCCTCAAAAGTGTCGGCCTGTTTCAAGCTCTGATTCATACTGCATGAACATAATGGGGTATACTGTACGCTGTTATTATTTTAAAAAGATCTTTTGTCGGTTTTTTGTTTTTTCAATAAAAGCATCTGAAAATTTATTGTAAAGAAATAGACAAACGATAGAATACTGATTATGTTTGTCTTGTTGTGCTTATTACTATTAGATAAATGTATGTTGTTTTTTAAATGAGCAAAATTAAAAAATAGGCATTTATTGTAGGCATTTTTATCAAGTACGAAGGAACAAAAGCAGCATTCTGTCATTAAAATTAACAATTTCAACTAAAATATACATTGCTGAATATAGATCCCAATTCACTGATGATCGACAGTCTTCAAAATAACCGCATTGATTGCCACCAAAATGCCGTGGTACACTTATACTAACTGTGTGTGACGCTGCACTTGATGCAAATGTTTTATAGGAAGCAGTTTCATGTTGTCCTGTCAGACGACGTTTATTATCTTTGCCAAATGTTGAATCTTAATGACGCATATGCATACGTTATCGGTGAGATAGTTTTTTTCCAATAATCTCCTCTATAGCTCTTTAAAAGAAAAGAAAAGAAGGAATCGACTTTTAAGAAAGTATTCATAGCGTCAAGCGGGCAAACAGTGATCGTGACAATGACAGTAAATTCAACTGAAATAGTAGAGACAAAAAGTAGTTGAATAATCAGCGGACAATAGTATAATATAAATACACGATTGACGGCATTCGGTTTAAAATAAACTCTTTTATATTTGTATATCCTTGACAATGATTTTTTAATAAATCGAACCGTAGAAATTTAAAATGATTCAAACTACTGCTTTAGCTTTATTGTTGTTAATAAACTTGTAGACTTTTTGCTGAAAGGTTGTTTCTATGTATAATGGTGTTTAGAAAAAATAAACGCAATTTCGTGGAAGTGACACTTCCAAAAACATAAAAATGCCATGAACTAAGTGACGGTAGGAACATGTCCAAATGATACAGTGAAATTCCAGACTAGACTAAATCTTGCTTCATTTCGGACAAAATCCTATGATTTTCACTTTTTTCTTGATGCTCTAACGCCTTCCCTCACTTGCGATGTCTATAGCGGTTTCGAAAACGAAGTCGAAAAATCAAACGCAGAAGTGCTATTTTTACTTAAAATCTCAGTTGAATTTACTGTCACGATCACTGCTTGCCCACTTGACCCTATGAACACTTTCTTAAAAGTCGATTCCTTCTTTTTTTCTCTTTTGAAGGCTATAGAGGAGATTATTGGAAAAAAACTATCTCACCGATAACGTATGCATATGCGTCATTAAGATTCAACATTTGGTAAAGATAATAAACGTCGTCTGACAGGACAACATGAAACTGCTTCCTATAAAACATTTGCATCAAGTGCAGCGTCACACACAGTTAGTATAAGTGAGTGATTCTGGTGATTTTTGTACCGTTCGATTTAAGCTAATGGAAATGCATGGTTCTCCGTTAATACTAAATCAAAGTTTTAGAAGCTTATGCCATTTTATTCCGGACATTTTACTCTATATATACTGTTAAGATCTCTTTTCTGTCTTATTTTCTTAGTGTACAGTAAGCAACATACTTTGTTTTTGGGTTCTTTTTCCTTTCTTTTCTTAGTGGTTCCTGCACGTTCTTTTTTCTTAGTTAACATTTTTCTTCTCTTAAGGGGCAGTGGACCAAAATCTTTTTTGCTTTTTGTGCAGTATTTTACCTGCTCTGTCAAGCTGCAGTCTTAGTTTTGCCTAATCTCTTTTAGTTTCTGTGAAAACTTCGATGAAATTTCTGGTCCTCGAAAAGTTCAAAAATCGTGTCCCAGCCAGTTTT